>CATIWQ010525096.1:0-15703 GCA_949673415.1 Euphorbia schlechtendalii
AGAGGAAATTCTTTTAAACTCTTTTGTAAGAAGCTCTCTACAAAAAGAATTGGTTTGTTGTTTGCTTGAATGATTTTGGATTTGGAGGAATGTCTTTTTATAGACTAATTTCTAACACCATTTCAACTTGGTAATTAATACCAACTATTAACAACCAACTTCCCATTTTCACAACTTCTAACCAAACAACTATCATATTAAATAGTAACATATTTGGTTGAAATTAATTAGCCTCCAATTTGATTATGTTTACTTTGAAATGAGTTTGGATTCAACAAATCTCACCCTCCAAACTCATGGGGGTATCAAGCCAGCTCCTAGTTGGTGCTCATGCCGATCAGCTCATTACACATCTCAAACTTCTTCCGAGGAATCACTTTAGTCAGCATATTTGAAGGGTTCTCTTCGGTTGGAATTTTTTCTAGATGAAAAACTCCATTTTCCAGTTGTTCTCATATCCAGTAATATCGGATATCAATGTGCTTTGTTCGAGAGTGATACATAGTATTCTTGCTTAAGTCTATTGCACTTTGACTATTGCAATATACTGTGCAGTCAACTTGCTTTTGACCTAACTCTTCAAAGAATCTCTTTAACCAAATCATCTATTTTCCTACTTCAGCAGCTGAGATGTACTCTGCTTCGATCATAGAAAGCGTAACATATTTTTGTAAATTAGATTGACAAGAAATTTCTCCCCCAGCATATGTAAACATGTATCCCGAAGTTGATTTTCTATGATCGAGATCTCCCGCCATGTCATCATCAACATAGCCTTCTAAGATTGGTTTAGATCCTCCATAACACAAGCACTTCTTCGAGCTTTCCTTCAATTATCTCAGAATCCACTTCACTGCTTCTCAGTGTTATCTTCCCTGATTATCTAGGAATCTGCATACAACTCCAACAGCATGTGCATTGTCTAACCTTGTGCAAACCATTACATACATCAGACTTCCCACAGTAGAGGAATATGTAATCTTTCTCAAGTCTACCTTCTCTTCTTTAGTTGATGGAAAAGATTCTTTACTCAGCTTCAGATGACCGGCAAGAGGAACGCTAACTGGTTTAGCATTCAGCATGTTAACACGCTCAACATATTTTTCTTGTGATAGCCATAACCTTTTGTTTCTTCTATCACGAACAATCTTCATATGCCCAAAATTTGTTGTGCCGGTCCTAAGTCTTTCATGTCAAAGGATTTCGCTAATTGAACTTTCAATTGATGAACTGAAGAAACATCTTATCCCGCAATCAACATGTCGTCGACATATAATAACAATATGATAAAGTTGTTATCAGATAAGCGTTTAAAGTAGACACATGGATCCACTTGAGTCTTCTTGTAACCATGACTACTCATGAAAGAGTCGAACTTCTTGTACCATTGTCTGGGTGCTTGTTTCAACCCGTACAAACTCTTTTGCAACTTCCAAACTAGGTTTTCTTTCCCTTTTACTTCAGAACCTTCTGGTTGCTCCATGTAGATCTCTTCTTCTAAGTTGCCGTGAAGGAATGTTGTTTTCACATCTAATTGTTCAAGCTCAAGATTCAAGCTTGCTACCAAGCTTAAGACTGCTCGGATAGAAGTCATCTTAACCACCAGAGAAAAGATTTCATCGAAATCAATTCCCTTTTGTTGTTGAAATCATTTTACTACTAGACGAGCTTTATACTTCACCAACTTTCCGTTGCCTTCTCTTTTGAGCTTGAAAACCCATTTCTTCTTCAATACTTTTCTACCTTTTAGAAGTTTAACTAACTCATAATTATTGTTTTTTTACAAGGAATTCATCTCGTCTTGTATTGGCTCTAACCATGATTCTTTATCTGGATGAGTTAGAACTTCCTAGAAATTCTTCGGCTCCCCCTCATCGGTAAGGAGAATATACTTAAAACTAGGATACTTTGATGTTGGTTGATGATCCCTGGTAGATCTTCTAAGCTGCTGGTCAGCTTCTGCTTACTGGGTAGGTTGCTCCCCCTGCTCATCAACATCTTCTTCTTCATGACTCTCCATTAGTTCTGGTAGTTCAACATCTCCACCAATTGCATTGTTTGATTGTGAAGGAAAAGTGCTAGGAATGATGCTATTCATAAAATCCTGACTTGTCATTTTTCTTGAAGCTTTCGATAGTCTCATTCTTTAGAAAGATTACATCTTTGCTTCTAATGACCTTCTTCTTCTCCGAGTCCCATAGTTTGTACCCGAACTCTTCATCTCCATATCCTATGAAGATACAGGGACTTGCTTTATCATCAAACTTTAACCGTTGCTCCTTAGGCACATGTGCAAATGCCTTGCAGCTAAACACCTTCAGATGAGAGTATTGAACATCTTTTCCATTCCATACTCTTTTTGAAATATCAAAGTCTAAAGTGGAAGATAGTGGACCTATTGATGACATAGCAGGTTGTGCATGCTGCTTCTCCCCAAAATGTTTTAGGTAAGTTAGCCATTTTAAGCATGCATCTAACCTTCTCCATAATGGTGCGATTCATCCTCTCTATTGTACCGTTGTGTTGTAGGGTACCAGGTACAGTCTTTTCATGTCGGATTCTATGTTTAGAGCAATAGTTCTCAAACTCTTGAGATGTGTATTCACCACCATTATCAGTTCGGAGACATTTCAACTTCTTGTTAGTCTCTCTTTCCACCATGACATAAAACTTTTGAAATAACTGGAATACCCGATCCTTTATTCTTAGGAAATAAATCCACAGCTTCCGAGATGCATCGGCAATGAAAGTAACAAAATACTTGTTACCTCCCAAGGTCTCTATTTCAAAAGGGCCACAAATATCTGAGTGCACTAAGTCAAGAATACTTGACTTTCTGCTTGATGACTTGTTGAATGACACTTTATGTTGCTTGCCGAAGAGGCAGTAATCATATGAGGATAGTGGCGTACCATTAGTAGAAGGTAAAAATGCCTTCTTTGCTAGAATTTGCAACCCTTTCTCACTGATGTGAGCCAATCTTCTATGCCACAACTCTGGTGAAGACTCTTCTTCAACCGCATGCAATCCATCTTTACAAATGATTACGTTTGTTTTGTATAGTGTACAACACATGTTTCCTTTTGCAATCACCAAGGAATTCCTTGTAATCTTCCATTTCCTACTCTCGAAGAAATTCTCGAACCCTTCACGATCTAGGACACCATTGGATATCAAGTTAAGCCTTAAATCAGGAACATGCCTAACTTCTTTGAGGATGAGTGTGCAACCAGTGTTCGTCTTGACACAGATGTCACCAATTCCAATAATTTTGGAATTGCCACAATTGCTCATCTTCACCATCCCAAAATCTCCTACTTTGTAGGTGATGAAGAACTTATTGTTGGGAGTGGCGTGATAAGATGCTGTAGTGTCGATCACACATTCTGTCTCATCTTGACTTGAGAGTTGAAGACATTGTTCTTTGTGATTGAAAAAAGAACAACAATCACCTCAGTTGCTGCAGTGGTGTTCTTGTCTTCTTCTTGGTTGTTGCCATCCTTTTGTTCCCTCTTTAGCTTTTGGCAGTTCCTTTTCAAATGGCCTTCTAGTTCACAATGATAGCATTTGACTTTACCCCTGGACTTGGATCTGCCTCTAGACTTGTCTCCGCCTTTAGATTTGTCTGAATTGTTGGAACCTTTAGTTCTGCTCCGACCTCTGTAGTCGGTGACAAGAGCTTGACTGCTTTCGTTAGCCGTGACTTTCCTCCTAGTCTCCTCGTTGAGTAGAGTGCTCACAACGTGATTTAAGGATAGTATTCCATCTATAGCAGAATTGGTCACAGACACTACCAAAGTATCCCAACTCTTTGGAAAATAGCTGAGCAACAATAAGGATTAAACCTCATATTCTCGTGTGGTTTTCATAGAAGATAACTGATTAATGGTACTTCGAAATTCGTTTAGAAATTCGGTAATAGAAGTTCCCTCCTTATACTTCATGGTGATAAGTTTCCTTATCAGGAATAATTTGTTCCTGGCAGTTTTTCGATCATAAAGATCTTGCAACTTCATCCATAATTCATGGGCAGACGTTTCCTCCGAGACATGATCGAACACGTTGAAATCTATCCATTGACGAATAGTTCCAATGGCCTTTCTATTCAACTTGATCCAATCGGGATCTTTCATGTCTTTGGGCCTAGCAATGTCTTCTTCGATTGCTTCGTGCATATCTCTGCAATACAAAATATCTTTCACCATGGGTTTCCAAATTGACCAGTTGGACCAATTCACTTTGATCATGGATGTTGAAGAACCTTCTAGTTTAATTAACACAACCACCTTTGTGGGACCCGCTCTGATACCACTTGTTAGGTCCCGAATAATTGATTCGGTAGCCGGGTAATATGTGTTAACTAAAATAGATTCGCAACAACAATAGTAAAACAAGTAAAGCAATAAAGAGACAGAGATTTAAGTGGAAACTCTTAAAAAGGGAAAAACCACTAGGCACCGATAACTCCACTATTAAATAATGAGAATACAAAATACAAGATCTCTCAATTATATCCAAACTCGAGGTATAATTTTAGGATAGTTGGAAATACCTTAATTTTACTCACAAGGTAAAATCACTCAACTCTCCCTCTCTAATTACTCTCTTGTGGAAATAAATTACTCTACAAGAGAAAATTTTTTAAACTCTTTTGTAGGAAGCTCTTTACAAAAGAATTGGTTTGTTGTTTGCTTGAATGATTTTGGATTTGGAGGAATGCCTTTTTATAGGTAAATTTCTAACACCATTTCAACTTAGTAATTAATACCAACTACTAACAACCAACTTTCCATTTTTACAACTTCTAACCAAACAACTACAAAATTAAATAGTCACCTATTTGGTTGAAATTAATTAACCTCCAATTTAGTTTTATTTACTTTGAAATGAGTTTGGATTCATCAAATATAATCAAAATATTTCTTTCTCACGAAGGAAAAAAAAAAAGAAAGAAAAGATATCGTATCAAACTAAAGTTCACTTCCCTTTTTCTTTCCTTGAACCATAAGTATTTGGTTCATATTACCATGCAAATATTAAGTTTGACTCTTTCAAAAGAGAGAACATGCACTTGCCAATAGTCTCGAATTCTTTTGAAGGCTTGATAATTCTTTAAATTTGTCCTCAAAACTCCATTTTTCCCTTAACCTATTAAAAGTTTCAAATAGCCTTTTAAACTTGTTTTTAAACTCCATTTTTTCCTAAACTTGCAAAAAACGCACCAATTTATCACTTCAATGTCACATATCAAAATCTTATTAGAGAGAAAAATAGGAAAAACAGAATTTTTCAAAAATCAAATCAATTAGAAACGGATGCATGGTATTGAGAGGGGAAATGGAATTTAAGGACAAACTCAAGGGGTTATTGGTGCATGTGTTGTTAGTACAGTGAATTATTTGAAACTTTTGAAAGTTTAAGAAAGAAAATGGAATTTAGGGATAAATTGAAATGCGAAATTCGACTTTTTTAAAACAATTCATAAATACCTTTTATCCAGTATGATCCATAATTAATGTGTCACCAGTATTTTTGTGTTTAATTCTTGATTCTTTTATTAATGTCGAATTGTTAATTCTATAGCATAAGTAAACATATATCCGGAGTTGAATTCAAATACCACATTAACAATCGAAAATCTTTACTTAAACTATTTTATGTCGCTATATGCAATTCACATATTTTTAAATGGATTTTTTTATTGTACGTTAAATTTTATTCAAAATTATCATTTTGAACTACTTCAATGTTGAATTGGAACATTCTCAATTAACTATTTAGTTACCTTTTGAAAACCAATGGACATGAACACATTACAAAATTGGACAATGTATTAGGTGTTTTTTTATATCGAATTGGATTTTACTACACATAGAGCTGAGTAATTTACAGAAATTCAAAATTACCCAATAAAATGAACGAAATAAAAAGATTTTGTTATTACTTTTTTTGTATAACCTAACTATTATTTCAATTTTTATCGTATACTATCAATATGGAACTTGATTAAATATTAATAAAATAAAATAATTATTACTTCATAACATGTTAAATTTCGTATAATCTAATTAATAAATTGGTATAATTATTAGCTTCTCCAGTTTAGAATTTATACAAAGATTAATGTCTATAAATTTTTCATCATGTGAAACGCTCTTTAGACATTAATGTTTCAGTTTTGGTATAATTTAACAGATAATATATCATCTGATTTCTATTACTTGTTATCTTGCACATTTCACATTTTTTAATAAATTAATTAATTAAAATTATAATAATACTTTAAATCAAGTTCAATTTAATATTGGTGACTCTCCACGTTTGAAGATTAAATCCACTTATGTTAATAATTGAGGGTGTATTTTGAAAAATTATAAAAATAATTCTACTGAAATGAGATTTTAGATAAAATGACTAGTAAAAATTGACGAGTAAAACAGCGTGCAATCACAAATTGCCACGTATATATAAGAAGGAAGCATATTCTTTTCTCTCAGCATTCTAATCTCCACCTTCCTGGCTTTACAATTTCAATATCTGCGGAGGAATAAGAAAAACAACCAAACGCGGCATTAATGAGCGCCCTCTGAATACAACCACCGCCGCCTAAACCTGGCTGGAACGCCTAATTTCGTTCCTCCCCCGTTCATGGACACCGGAATCAACACCATTAAATACTACCTGTCGGAGCATCCATTAATCGTTAATTTCCGGTGGAGTCACAGCCAATCATGGGGCTCCACGTGGTCTTTTCTCTTCTCCTCAATCGCTTTCTACCTCGCTTTCTGCACAGTCGTCCATCTTTTCCTCGCCGTTATCCTCCGCCGCGGCCGCACTGTTCCGCTAGGTCCAATCCCGGCCGTTCATAGTCTCTCAATGGTCTTAATCTCCGCCACAATTTTCGCCGGCATTCTCCTCTCCACGGCCTCCGAGATCCGAGAAACCCGCTGGTTTTGGCGGCGATCGAAGACGCCGTTGCAGTGGCTACTCTGTTTCCCGCTCGGAATCCGCCCGTCCGGCCGAGTTTTCTTCTGGTCGTACATGTATTACCTCTCCCGATTCCTCCACATGTTCCGCAGTTTCTTCGCCGTCTTACGGCTGAGAAAACTGGCGTACTTTCAGCTGTTCAACAACTCAATCCAGGCGATTATGTCCTTCTTATGGCTCGAATTCTCGCAATCGTTCCAGGTAATCGCGATTCTGTTAGCCACTCTGATTTACTCCGTCGTCTACGGTTACAGATTCTGGACGGCGATTGGATTGCCGTCGGCGTGTTTTCCGTTCGTCATTAACTGCCAGATTGTGTTGCTCGGCTGCAACCTTGCTTGCCACGTCGGAGTTCTTCTGCTTCATTTTATGAAAGGAGGCTGCAATGGAATCGGAGCTTGGTCGTTAAATTCAGTGCTTAATGGAGCGATTTTGCTGCTGTTTTTGAATTTTTATGTGAAGATGCATTTGAAGAAGAAAAGGCAGCAGAAATTGGAAGATTATGCCATTAATTCCCAGGTAATTAGTTGTTAATTAGCGATTAGTCTCCGTAATAGTACTTTACTAGATAGGGGAAATGTAATTAGATATATTAAATTAATTACTGATGATTAGGTTCTTGATATTCAGAAAAGTGGTTAATTATGGAATATTTAGCCGGACATCCGAGCAGGGGCACACTCGTCAAACAAGACGAACATGCAACAAACAGAAAATGGAAGTGGTTCAGTTTAATGTAAAAAAGCTCAAAAAAATATATATACTTTTATAAATTCTTGATGTAATGTATAGAAATATAATATTAATGAGTCGAGAAAAGCATATTCGTTTTGAAATGCTTATGATTAGATATGAAAATATGTGAGGAATTGGTATTGGTGCATGCCTATGAACATTAGATTTTAGAATTGTTTGCGCGTTATAATTTAATTTGAATGCGCGCAAATTTCAACTTTGTGTTATGAATTAACTACATGTGGCTTAAGAAGTAGTTTAAATTACGGTAATTTTTAATACTAATCATTTTATATTTTTCATCCAAATCAATAAAATATTTAATTGATAAACTAACTAAAATATTTTTTATACTAATAAAATTATCTTTCTTTTTAATTACCAACCTATAATTTTATTCATACATAATCATTTTTTTAATTGATACAAGAGTAAATTAGGAAAAGAATTGTTAAAAGTTTCACAGATATTTTGAAGGTTTAATGCATCTACAACCCCCTGAACTTGTCCAAAATGGTCTATTACCACCCTGAACTTTGAAATGTGACAGATAGTTCATTGTACTTGCTTGAAACGCATCACTTTACCTCCTCATCGCCACATGTCGGTTTATGGTTGGTTTGACTTTTCAAAGATGTCATTTTTCTGATTTTTTTCTCTTCAACCAGAAGATGACATGTGACATTGAGGGGGCAAACTGGTGCATTTTAAACAAATTCAAGAGGATATATGACACATTTGAAAGGTAAGAGCCCATTTTGGACAAGTTTAAGGGGTGTGGATGCATTAAACTTATTTTAAAATGATAAATAAAAAAACCAAAATAAATTTTTTTAAATAATATTAAAAATCAGAAAGATTAGTATTACGGTATTTGGTATTGTTGAAGTTTTTAAGCAAAGTTTGAAGTAGAGTCGGTCACATTGTATTGCAGAAATTTTTTAATGTGTTTTTGGTATAGGTTGGTGATTAAGGTCTAGATGCAGTCAGTATTGGCATGTTTTCTTTTTTGGTATTTTTTTTGTGTTTTGCATATTTTAGACTGTCACTTCATATTGTTTCTAATTTTCATTTTGTAAATAAATATAAAATGGGTGTTTTTAGTTGCAGAGCTGTTCTTACAAATTTTAAATTTCTAAACTAGAATATAAAAATAAAAACATGATTAAGAAATTATTGCAACTATATTTAGGTATAAATTTTACAAATGAAATTCAGTTAATGTATAAAAGCTGCATAATTGAGGATAAATAAACTCAATTTTTTCCAACGGAATATTATGGTTTAAAAAATATTATTTTTATGATTATACCTAATTAGTTAGTTAATTACTCCATGTAGAGTAATATTTTTTTTGGTAAAAAGAAGAAAAATATAGTGTAATATTATGAAAAGCAACAATACAGAGACCCTTAATTTTGTAAGGTCCTAAGCGATCGTTTCATTGGTTTCTAGTATTAGTCCGGCTTCTGCTTATGAGTTGTAAGGTTGCCAATATGTAATTTAACACTTTTTAGTGCATTATCAACGTATTGTGTTTTTTATGTTTTATATTTTAATTTATAAATAACTCATAAGTTATAAATAATAAATGATTGCGTAATTAATTTTTAAACAACATTTATATTCATAATTTTTTGCTCATTTCATAGTTTTACAATTAACAGTTACTTATCATCTATTTTACCTAGCAATCCAACTACTTATAAGTTACTCAACTTAGGGGTGTTTTTCAAAACTTCTCATTTTCAACTTTTAACTTAAAACTATCTTTTAAGGAGATTTTAACTTATAAGTCCGACAATGAAATGTTTCTGATAACTTTTTTTTAACTAAAAAATTAAAAATAAGTTAGAAGTTAAAAGTAAATCAGACTACATTTTAAAAAAGTCATTTATAAGATATAAGTAACTTTTTGAAAAGTTTTGAGAACCACCTTAAAATTTAATTTTCTATGTTTTTTAAGTTGTTTATAAGCAATACGATAAAGAGCACTTGCAATGCGAAACACTTAATTAGATATTAGTCAATATTACCGAATGATACATTTGAGTTATCGATAGGTTTTCCTCGCATCCTTATTAATCAGAATTAATAAAATATAGGAAGATTATTTGCTGTTAGTTCGTCAAATTCATGCTATTCGGTTGCACTTACTTTGGCTGTGCCAAGACAAAATTAAGATAAGTTAAAAAATTTTACAGAGTTTGCGTTGTAGATCAAAGTTTTGATAAAGGAACGGTTGAATGTTAAAAAACTTTAATAAACTTCGACAAAGAACATCTTCTTCGTATAAACGAATGAAAGTAATTGATTCTTTTTGTAGTTAAAATTTTTTTCACTACATAATTAAAAACAGACTTATTAATGATTTTCGATTACGCTTCGACGCACGTTAAAACATGTTATTATCATTTTAGGCAGTATCTGATTTTAATGGACCACAATGCAGATTGACATAAAAATTTGAATTTTATTGAACCGAACAAAAATGTATGTTATATTCAACTTTCTCTAAGATTGTATCTTAAAGTAGCGGTCACCATTAAAAGCAAAATTAAAAGAATACTTATGTGTTAACCCTATTCAATGAACCTATTTTCTACCACTTCGCTCCATTTAAATTTTAGTTTTGTCGCAACTCTATGGAATGTCATGTCATGTAAATGGTCTACAGCATATAATGCATCGGGATCCTGAACTTGTCTCTAAACACTCATTTACCCATTATACTTCAACGTTTCAACTAACTTTATGAACTTGCAAAAAGTGCACAAGTTTGCTCACTCAATGCCACATGTTAGCTTATAGTTGAAGAGAAAAATGACATTTTTAAAAATCAAAACAATCAGAATTTGACACATGGCATTGAAGGGGACAAACTGATACATATTTTTGTAAATTCAAGAAGTTTTTTCTAATTTTTAAAAGTTAAGGAACAAATAGACGTTTATGAACAAATTCAGAGTCTCGATGTAGTCACCTTTAGTTTAGACCAATGATAACACAATATACTCATTTGACATGTGTACATATGTTGCATAGTTTCAAGGGAATTATAGTAAGGATCGGGTCCTAATAGTCTTTCTCTTGTATACTTGACATGTGTCTCAAAAATCACTTTATGCTTTTACTGATTTATTATTTTATTCTTTTTTTAAACACATGTTAAACATGTAAGAGAAAGGTTCTCAGGATCCAGACATTGATATTATTTCCCTTTCTTTCAACACTAATTAACATCACATCAATTTTATTATTCAAATGTATACATGTTTTATATAAATTGTGGCGAAACTCGTATAACATGTAAGGCTCGTTTGCTTGACGGAATGATTATTCCGTGAAATTGGAGAAATTGAATGGAAAAATGGGAAGTATTTACCTAAAACCCATCGTCACAATGAAATAACTATTCCTAGCTATTATACAGCTCATGGAATAGCTATTTCATGAATTGTATAATAGCTAGGAATTGCTATTTCATTCTAACGACGGGTTCTAAATAAATATACAACATTTTTTCATTCGCTTTTCTCCTATTCCACGGAATAATCATTCCGCCAGCTAAACAAACCCGTAATATATTCATGTTTCATCCTTTTTACAACTATTTTATGTGATTTGAAGTATCTTGAATCATTTTCTTAAAAGTGAGGCTAATTTGTCATGCTTTAGCTTTCCAGCGGAGTTCGAGACTCAAAACTCATACCTTTCTAAATATGAATACCTTGATGTACAATAATTTTACTAATGGAGCCTTAAAACGGTAATATAGATTTATGTTTAATGTAATCATACTTATATGGGTCTTACTATATGGACAATATTAATTATTATTTTCTTTTTCAATAATCAGGTTGTTTTAAATTATGGTTTTGCTTGGACATTTATATTGCATTTCTAGATCAACAAACACAATTTGTTCATTGTGAATATGAGATATATGTTTAGAATATTAAAAATATGAAGAACTTAATTGTGCTGAACTTCTTTTGGATTAAGACGTAATTTGCAAAAACTTTTGTTACTAGTCATGTAAAAAGCCCTATGTAAGAGTTTCAATTGCAGGCCCAAGGAAACCACATTTTGAACTCAAAGTCCAATTGTTATGGCTCAAGTTTTCTATCCATTTTCAATAAATAGCTTTCCAATTTTCGTTAATATAATTGGTTAATTTATTATCAAAATCAAAATATAATTGATCCTAATTTATTTATTTGTTTGTTTGTTTGGAATTAGCTTAATTTTTTTGAAACAATTGCAAGTGACAAGATTCGAACCCTGGTCACCCCATCTACTTTGTGGATATACCACTCGGACTATGTCTGATTGGTTTGGAATTAGCTTAATGCATCAATTGGTATTACAATTTATCCCAAAAAAATCTCGTACCTTCCTGAACTTTCAAAATGTCTCCGCAGATACCTAAACTTTCAAAAATTGTGCCTTTTAGCTACCTCCGACTCACTAAACCACTCAAGGTAGAGAGAGTGTATAACACACGCGCTGACGTGGCTTCCAATTGTAAAGTTTAACAAGTCAATCGAATAACAACACGACACGTAAGAATAATTAAAAAAAATTGAAAAAATCAAGGAAATGTATGACTTTCCGGGAAGAATCCATCAATTTTCCATGGAAAATTCATCATTCCCTTGCTTGAAATCCAACTGCCTCGCTTCGAAAATGGATCTCATGCCCATGAACACTAATTTTGAAGAGAACAATGAACAAGAAGACAAGAAAAGAAGGTGCAAGATGAAGAAATTCAATAATTTTGTTACAAAAAGAGTATCAACCCAAATTTGAGCAACGAAACCTAAGCTAATAGCAGATCAAATGCTAATTTATGAAAATCACCAATCAAATGCATCAGGCTGATTGTAGAGATCATGCATAAGTTCATGGCAAATGTTCAAAGCGAGAAAGACCCGAGCTTTTTCTAAAGTCATATGTAATAATTGTTCTGAAAAATATTGAGTAACTTGAACACTCAATGATCATGTTAATAATGCTAGTTGAAGATTCAGCCTACGTATATAGTGCAGCAACACAGAAATCAAACAGTATAAAGCCTCTAAGAGTTAAGCAAGGTAGCAATTACCCATAAGATAAAACTAATTAGCCCCAATTATAATTTGTTTCTACTGCTGAAAAATGGTTGACATAAGTGCTCAACGCGCATTGCCTCTGAAACCATTCAACTTGAGAGCGGCTCTTTAGAAGTTGTAAACCTGCACAGCTTTTAGTGGGCAGATCGCATCAAGACTGAAGATCTGGAAGTCGAATTAGTGAACTCCACGCTCACCGCACCAACTTGATGACCAAATGACATCTTGATCAAACTCCATTCTTCCTGTGGTCTTTCAAGTTCTTCGAGATCCTCCTTGCTCCGTTGAGATTCTAGTCGAGTACCTGCAAAATAAGGCTTGGTTGAGATTCCAGCAAAGCCCTTCCGATGCTTAAGCCAGTCCTTAAGGTAAAGGAAGATGAACGTGTCTCTTTGAGCTAAGAGTTATCTTATGGAGGAGAAGTGTTCCCTTTTTATAGCAAAAAATCATGATGATGATAGCATGCGTGCCTAGATGAAGGCATAGGTTTAGGGGCGGCCTAGCTAGGTGTAGGCTCAAGTGTAGGGGTTGAGGAGTATGTGATATTTATCTTGTTATCACTTACTTTGCAAACACATTTGATCTCCTAATTAATTGTGTCCCTCTTCTCAATCCCACCTTCGTATTCTTAGATTCTTCAATCTCGATTCTCTTACTCTTCTGATCCTTGAATTCAAGAATATCCAAACCACTAAAGTAATTTTTGTCATCAATTTGAGCTGTGGAATTCAAATCCAGTTATTAACCTCCTTTCTCCTTGAACCCTAATTCACCATAGAACTTGTGTTCGTTTGACTAAAAAATACGAGATTTCCTTATTTAATTATTAGATCCATGAAAGCATTTTAAGGAACAATATAAACAACTTTCCACTAGAAGTAGCGCCATCGCAACTCTAATTATCCGAACTTATATCATCTTTGGAACATGCGACGCTTACAGCAAAACAACTTTCGAACACCACTAACCCAACCCATCTTCTCCGAACCTATTCCTCTCTCCACCGAGCTCATAAAATTTCACCTTTTTCCTTCCCCAAACCCTCAACTCAAACCCAAACATTACCTAATTTTCCATCGCCGAAAATCTTTCTTTCTTCCACTATCAAGGCTGCTGAGCAAGATGGCGACGTGCCCATGGAAGTTGGGGATTTTTAGGTAAAAGGTGCACACACTATTTAAAAGTTTAGGTACATGTGAGAATGCTTTGAAAGTTCAGGGAGGTACGAGAAATTTTGGGACAAATTAGAATACTAATTGATACATTAACCCATTGAAATTTGGTCAACCTGAATACTTAAGAGCATATTTAGTAGTTTGTGGATTTCAAGTTTAGGTGGTATGTGGAATAAAAGTTTCTTTTGATGATGTGCCAATAGTATTACAAATAGACAATGTCTATTTATAAGATAGAAATAGTAGATTGTCTATTCCATTTTAAATTGTACGTATTGTAGACAATGCCTATTTGATTGTCTACTTCTGGACAAATAAATAGACTTTGTCTACAATTTGAGATGATACATAGTATCACATCATATTGGAAAGATGAACTAAACAATCTACTAAAGATGCATTTCAAAATAATTGTCTACTCTTTCTTACGTGTGAAGATAATTTGTGCAATAAATAAATTACTAAACAATTTTAATCTCCAATTCTAAATATAATTAATATTCAGTTATTTCATTTTCTTTCCATGGTCTTTTTAACTTTAAAGGAAAAGAACATTATCCTATTCACGCATTTTTTTTTGTCAATTATTATTGTTGTTATTTATTTTTTTTATATGTTGGAAATGCAGGACAGTTTTTTTTATTTATGTATGAGATCATCTTTTGCTTTTCTTTTCTTTCTGCAAGTGAAGTTTGAGTCATCCATCAGTTTTTCAATGCCTGAGATTTGAAGTGCAGATATTTTTAATTTGACAGAATGAGAAAAGAACGGTGATTTCAATTTCCCAACAGTGTGACTGTCATCATCCAGCTACTTGTGTACCAGGAAAAACAATCAAATTGTCCATTCTCCATAAGACCAAATCAACTCTGACATACAAAGACTCCCCATATACACATTTAACATCTACAAAGGGTGAGTGACGTAATGGTCCCTTTTCCCTGAAATAGGGTTTGTACCTCCTGGTCCTGATTCCAAACTTCTTTCAAATTCTAATGAAAATGTCTTCAACAGAGCTAGCGAAAATGCTCGGGAAAATCAAATTATCTTCAACAGAAGAGGGGATAGTTGAGCTTGGTGGGGAGAGCAAAGAGGTGTGTTCGAAAGAGATCGCATACCTACTGGTGGGCAGGTACCTTTCAAAAAAACCCCTTAACCTTATAGCAATGTCTCAAGCTTTTGTTGCGGCGTGGAAGCTTAAAAGAGGTTTTCAATTGAGAGAAGCTGGTGAAGGAAGGTTTATTGCTGAGTTTTTGTCAAAGAAGGACAAAGAAAAAGTCCTAACTGAGGGTCCATGGCATTTTGAAAGATAACTGGTGGTCTTTGTTGAACCTAAAGTATCCAACCAATTTTCGAACATAGATTTGAATAAATGCAACTTCTGGGTCAGGATACACGATCTCCCATTCAATAGGAGGACAGAAACAACAGTAAGGAAGGTAGCTGAGAAAGCTGGGCAAGTAGTGGAGATTGATGGGGTAAGTTTATCTTCTTGGCTCTCGTATGTTCGTGTTAAAGTCTTGATTGAGGTGGAAAAACCACTTGTTAGGGGAACTAAGATCCTAAATGGAAAGGGGAAGGCTGTTTTTATCCCCTTCAGATACGAAAGACTACCAAACTTTTGCTATTATTGCGGAATTTTGGGGCATACTCAAGACACTTGCGAGATCATTCCTGATGACTTTGAGGAAA
>CATIWQ010525138.1:0-17820 GCA_949673415.1 Euphorbia schlechtendalii
GTATGTATATATATATATGTGTGTGTGTGTGTGTGTGTGTGTGTGTGTGTGTGTGTGTGTGTGTGTGTGTGTGTGTGTGTTTGTGTGTGTGTGTGTGCGCGCGCACGTATGCGCACACATATATATATAGGGTTGGTACACAATTACAAAGATAACCTTATAAAGATAAATACTCAATATAAAGACATCATCTAACAAACTACCTGTTGGTCCTTATACGACTTAGGTGAATGCGATTATCGGTTATATGTTTTAAATGAATGCTGAGTTATGAGATGTTAAGCGCTTTAAAACTTACAAATTGTTCAACTGTTCTGGATAGTTTATCTCCAATTCGTTGCTGAGTTCCTACTCATCATGAATTGGTTTTTCAAGTGAAAATGATTTAACAGAAAGAATGCTGGATGATATAGACTTGATGGTGAAAGTAAGAACGTCAACACCTGGTTTTATCCTGGTTCAGCCCCGAGGCTACCTCCAGTCCTCGGATATCCTCTCTGAGCTTAAATCCACTATTTGATCTTTCCTTACTTAAGTGGAGAAGCCTTTACAACGGGTAGAACAAATTTTACAAAAAGTGCCCCTCTTTTTAATTTACCACTCAACACAGTTTGGGTACCCTTCCCAAACTGTAAATGATAGATGAATAAGAAATACGAACTAGATTCAACTTATAAACTGTTAAATCCTTACAATGTTAATCTACTGAGTCATTGTCTCTATTACAAACAGATGTGAAAATGAATTGTTTACTGATTGCTTGAAATGGAATTTCTTAGAAGCTAGAAGGATTTTTGCAGCGATTTAGCTCCTAAGAAATTCAAGGTGATTCACCAAGTTTGAACGTCTGCTACTATATTATATTTATACTTGAAGCTTTGTAAAGTAGCAGTTGTAAACTTTTCGAGCTCATTGTTCTTCAATTTTTCTTCTCTTCATATCTTTCGAATCTTCTCGTTAGATATAGGTTCTAAGACGTTTAGAGATGAAAATTTGAATGTTGAGGTGCGATATAATTCCGTTGACAAAATCTCGTTTATCTTCAAGCAATTCGGCTTGAGAGAGGTGCGTGAGAATGCAACGTGGAATCTTCATATTGGTTGACATTGCTGATGTTAGCAGAGTCACGTAGAGACACTGAGAAATGGTGCATGACAGAGAATTCCTTTTACCTTGGACTTTTGTGAGGGATTCCCTACATTTTGTACTGACACCTTTTGTCATGTGAGGACCACATGAAATCTTCTTTAATTTCATCACTTTTTGACCTGAAAAGCATCTAAAGAATATTCTGTCTCTCACAGAATACGTTAAATGCATGTGTGTCATTCAATTCTCAATGTGTCAAATGAAACTGCTTTTAATTAATAAAAGCTGAACTCAGCACATGCTGAGTAGTTATTTACTTAAACTACGTAGTACTCATCACAGCTTAGCTTTTCCCACTCTAGTTATAACTTAATTAATGACTCAGCAAAGCTGGGTTGTTTTTCATAAACAAAACTCTTGTCAGCTTCATTAACTAAGAGTCTACTTAGTACTCAATTAAATTCACTAGCCTATTCAGTTTGCTATTTCCAAAATGTTTAAGTACTATGAAGTACTGTTAACTTGGGTTCTACAATCTCTCCCATTTTGGACAGATAGCAAACTAGGTATTTGAAGAAGTTAATTTAATAAGGTAGTTTAAGAATATTAGAAATATATGAAAGTGATGTAAGACTCCCTTTGCTCAGTAACTTCCTTAGTCAGCTTGAACTCTCCCATACTAAGTGAGTCTTCCTCAAGTAGCTCAGCTCCCCCATACTTGGAGAATTTTTCTTTGATTTGGGACTTTGTCTTACTTCAACTTATTTTCAAGGTTGGTCTCTTATATGAGTTCCTACATTACATTCATAATACACAGAAGAAAACTACATATAATATAGTAAATTAAAGTTAAGAAGCTCTTAACTTAAAGTAGAAACTTGTAATATTATTAAAAAATTTGACTTAGTCAGTTCATAAACTATGTCCTGAACTAAGATTACATGAGGTCCTATCACAAGTTTGCTAAACTACTTGGGTATATTGGGCTATCTATTTCTTATGTTGCTGTTGTTGGTTTGACATTGAAGTTCCAAACTAGTCTTGATATAGACTTGGATGATCTTGATGTGGCTTCTACAGTCACCTTGGACGATTTCCTTTCCCTGATCATGTCATCTTCACGGCTTCTTCGGCTACTTTCTCCCCCATTGCTATCTAGCTTGAAACAAGTTTCTCTAAGCAGACATTAAAGGAGTCGAGAGCAGCTTGAAAGTCTAATTGATGGCCAATGAGTTGTGGAGAAATTTCCTCTTCCATTTGCGGCTTGCCTTTGGCAGATAGGAACCCCTGATCATTTAGCTTAGATAGTAGAAGATGATGACAGTGAGCGAGGGGAGCGATTTGATCAAATACTTGGCATGCGAATTGTTGGAAACACTACAGCTGGGCTTTGAAGTCCGTTATTGATAGTTCGACCTTCAACTTTTCTTCCATACCAATGATCTTTGGATTAATTTTGTTTAGACACCTAGAAATATAATCAATATACTTTGAGTCGAGTTTTTCGATTGAGGTCAAGGACTTCACACCAGTTTGCAATTCCTCTAGCATAACCTTGAGAACATTGAGTTTACCATGCATGGTCAAATTCATTTCAAGGCAGCGCGATTCCATTGGAGAAGGGCAAGGAATAGGCATCTCATGAAACAACTGTCCCATGGATTTCACCAAAAACTTCTGAGAGTCCACGATCTTGGTTATAGTGTGATCTTTGATCTCACGGCTCATGGCTTCAAACTAGGTGCTAATGGAGTCTAGATTTGGCACTAGTGCTTTGTCTAACTTTTTGGAGATATCAGTCAGTAGCTTGACCATAGAATCTTGCTTGTCATTATGCGTCAGCAAAAATTTAGACTGAATTTCTAGCAACTTTGCGATATTGTGCCCAACATCCTTCGTTGTTTCTACCTCTTTGAGGATGTTTGTGATCTGTCAATGCCCTACTCCTTTCCAAGCTCATAGATCTATGTCATTTGAGCTCCCATGCTTGAACTCAATTAACTCAGCTGCTCTGAAGCAGCATCCACACTACCCTTTATCTTTCCCGCTACATCACTAGCCATGGCAGTAGATATGGGAATAGAAGTGATTGCTACCCTAAGCTGGGCTATAGAATCCATTAAACCGGTCAGGATTAGCACCATCTTATCTACCAAGCTTTTGGCACTCTCTTTTGCCAAATGATTTCGAACCAACAAGCTACCTATATCATCTCAAACTCCTCGAAGTAGAGAGATTCACTGGGCACACTTGTGTGCTGTTCGAATTCAAGAAACTTTGCCTTAGGCTTAGAGGATAAGTCCATCAATTCTTGAGCAAATAGCAATTTGCCTACTACTCCATCTAACTCAGCAATGGTCTTGAGCACATGGAATTTCTTCCTAGATGATTTCTGCTAAGAAAGCTGTATCAGTCAAATCTTCGTGGATTGGATCTCTGCTGGGTTTAATTGCTTCACGGGCTGTAAAATTTACCTCAGCATTCTGACCACTTGCGTTTCCTTGCTAAGCGTAGTTCTCAGCATTAGGAACTTCCCTAACTAGAAGAGTTAAGGGGGTAGAGTTTTGGTTTGAAGAAGAAGGTGGTTCAGAAGTATTAACAGAAAGAGAAATATGGGGAATGGTTTTCTTGAGGAATAGAAGGTACAAGGGATGTACAAGAGATGGATTGAGTTTGGGTTTCTACAGGAGAAGGTGGGATAGAAGAATTATTTATTTGTGAAGAATTAAGAGAAAAAGAATCATTGCTTTTTGTAGAAGAAGAAATATGAATAGGAGAATTTTGGTTATTGATAGGGGATGAAGGAATGTGTATGAGAGAATGTACAGTATTTGAAGGAAGAGGAGAATTCACATTCTATATTTCAGGATCTACAGTCTGTGTTTCCAAATCTATAGTCTGTATTTTAGTATCTATAGGTGTAGATATTGAGGGTTTTAGAGAATTTATAGGAGAAGAAGAAGGGTTAGGATTTAAAGGAACCTCAGGGTTAGTTGTTTAACCTAAGGATGGGTCAGCTTGAGGTTGCTCATGCTGAGTAGAGGACTGCTCAACATGAGTGAAGGAGGGTGTGGGGATGTTGGGGTCCTAAGGATCAAAATCCTCGGGAATCAAGGATAGGGTGTCTCCAACATCCTCCTCGCTGCTCACCACCTGCATATTTCTTTGCAGATGCCTATTGGTGGTAGAACTCTTGCGCTGAGTGCCCTTCACTTTAGCAAATATTTCTTGAACTTCAGTAGTAGCATTAGGACTTAGAGTGTCCTCTTCTCTAAACTTCTTGGTCTCACCTTGCTCCTCAGTTTCTTCTGAGAAAACCATTTTGGGCTTTCTTTGCCGCAGGGACTCATCAACCGCAGTAGCATCTTCTTGTTCCTCCACCTGCTACTCCACTTGAAGTTTGGTCTTGGCTTCTCTTTGTGTGCAGGTGTTAGCCTTCATCTTTCTATGCTTAGGTTAAGCAGGGGCCTCATCGGCTTTGGATTTTGCAGGGCTCTTCCCCTTGGCCTTAGAGGAAGTAGCCTTCTGCTTGGGAGAGGAGGCAGTGGCAGAGATTTTCTATAGGATGTTGGATATGGGAACTTTGTCAGAGTCATCACTATCATCGAAGTCCACTATGAAACCATCTTCATCCTCCTTCAGGATATCCACAGGTACTACTATCAGTATGCACTTAAGCTTGCGCTTCTATTGTTCCTTATTGTACCTAGTATATACCTGGTTGTGAACCAGTTTACTGAAGTGAGACATGTCAAATCTCTACTTCACAGGCAGAACTATGTCACCAAACTCCCCCAAAAGCTTAGCTATATCCACTTTCACTGCCCTCATTAATTCGGTTGTGAGGTAACCATAGTAATAGACAATAGTCAGCTTGGTCAAATGGTGAAGAATCACCACTGGCTAGTTAAGCTTCTTACCATCTACCATATGGTAGATCACACACCTCTCAAAATAGGTGCAGCTAGTCACAGACCCAGTCTTTAGTAGCAGCAGCTTCACCACCAGCTCGTGGAAAACTCTAGCGGTCCAGCTCATTCTGCTCGCTACTATCTCCTCTGATACATAATTAGAGGGGAGCTCCCAATCCATAGGAATGACTATGGAATCCTCATTGCTAGTTTTACGGAGTTGAGTGCCTCTTGTAGACATGTTGAGAATGCTCCCAACCAGTCTCGAGTAGATGAGAGTTGATTTAGCTCTGAAATCTATGATCAACACATCATTAAACCCTTCAATGGTGTAGAAGTTGGAGTAGAATACCCTGATGAGTCCTGTGATGGCAGGTCCTTCCATCTTTAGATTGGAGTTGAGGTGTTGTTACTTAATGATTCAATGCATGATTTTGTTCCTTAGCAAACCTTCAAAGTCTACTTCATAGACCGAGCCAAAATCTAGGTTATGAGCCCAATCCACCTTAGTTAAGAGGGTGCCTTCTTGTAGGGTCAACTTTTCAATTTTTTCCTCGGCGTTCACAATAATTTTTAGAGTGGTGGTGGAACAAAGTTTGAAGGTTGTTCGGGTAATCGTCATTTGAGAGAGATTGAAGAGGGTTTGAATCAGAAGAGAAAATGAGGATTCAATTGCTTTTTGGATTCAAAAAATTGTAGAATGCAAGTGAAGCTTCACTTTTCAACTATTTAACTTATATAGGCAGCAACTTCTCTCAAGGGTATGTGGCGCTTCGATAAAGCTTGATGAAAAATGATGCTTAGATTGGCAAGAGATTAACTATCTTAGTAACTGTTCCACTTTAAATGCACGTCTTTTTGAAAAACGTAGAGCTTGAAATTTAACCACGAAGATGTTCCTCTTACCGTTACTTTAAAATATGGATGGTGTTATCCACGTGTCATCTCAATGCTTGATCTTTAACACTTAGCAAAAATTTTGAGAATTTCATTTTTCCTTCTTCTTCTTTAACTTGGATTTGCCATTCCAATTAATTGCCTTTGAACACAGAATTGCTCCTTTGGCAATGGTTTGGTGAAGATATCAGCGTGTTGTTCCTTCAAAGGATACTCCAGCTTGACATCTCTTTGTAGCAAATGATCCCTAATGAAGTGATGTCCGATATTGACATGCTTCATCTTGCCATGCTGAACTAGACTTTTGGATAGGTCAATTGCATTCTTGTTATCACACATAACTTTGAGACAATTTAACTTTATACCATAATCTTCTAGTTGGTGCTTAATCCATAGTTGTTGTGCTACGCAACTTCCTGCTACCATGTACCCAGCTCAACTTTAGCAGTACTCAACACAACAGAAGTTTGCTTCTTATTGTACCATGAGACAAAGCACTCTCCAAGGAAATGACATCCTCCTATTGTACTTTTCCTATCAAGCTTGTCACTATCATAATCAGCATCTATGAATCCCCCAGGAGTGAAATTTGAGCTGCTAGGATACCATAGACCTGCTTCAATTGACCTTGCAAGTACCTAAGAATTCTCTTAACAATGGTTAAATGAGATTCTCTGGGGTCAGCTTGATACCGAGCGTAGTAGCATACAGCTTACTGAATGTCTGGCCTACTAGCGATGAGATAAAGAAGAAAGGCAATGATTCCTTTGTAGAATTTGCTATCCACAGATTTTCCAACTTCATCTTTACTTAGGATAGTATCAATGGTCATAGGAGTGGACATTGGCTTCGAATGTTCCATGTCAAATTTATTCAGGACTTCTCTGGCATACTTAGCTTGACTGATGAAAATTCCATTTTCAATTTGCTTGATTTGAAGACCAAGAAAGAAATTGAGCTCTCCCATCATAGACATTTCGAACTCGCTCTTCATCTGCTTGCTGAACTCCTTGCATAGCTTATAATCAGTTGCTCCAAATATGATATCATCAACTTATATTTGGACTAGCAACACACCTTCCTTTCTTTCCCTGATAAACAAATTTATATATGCTTTTCCTCTTTCATAGCCTTTGCTTATGAAGAAATTGGTCAGCCTCTAATACCAAGCTCTAGGAGCCTAATTCAGTCCATAAAGAGCTTTCTTCAATTTGAAGACATGCTAAGGATTCTTCGGATCTTCAAAGCCAGGAGGCTGGCGATCATAAACCTCTTCTTGAATGAATCCATTCAAGAATGCGCTCTTAACATCCATTTGAAACAATTTGAAGTTCATATGAGATGCAAACGCACACAAGATTCGAATAGCTTCAAGACGGGCTACAGGAGAATAAGTCTCATCATAATCGATACCTTCCTGCTGATTGTAGCCTTAATCGACAAGCCTGGCTTTGTTCCTAACAATAGAGCCATCTTCATCTAGCTTATTCTTTAAAACCCATTTAGTTCTAATGATTGATTTCCCTTTCGGATTTGGAACTAGATCCCAAATGTCATTGCGCTTGAAGCAATCTAGCTCCTTTTGCATTGTGATCATCCAATAATCATCTCCTTCTACATCTTCAAACTTCTTGGATTCGATTAATGAAATGAAGGCTGGATGAATCATCATCCTGCTAAGCTGACCTCGATTCATCGCTGGATTATAAACATCATCAACAATGTTGTTAAGTGAATGGTTGCGATGAACTCTAATCTCTCTTGGAAGACTTGGATCAACTGCTAGAGGATTGATAATGGGATGCTAAGGAGGAGGTTGATCTTTGTCATCATTGAAGTTGATAGAAAGATCCTCATCATCTTTGACTTCATCAACAAGGGGTCTTGTGTTGAGTTGGGTAGCATAGAGAGTGGCATGTTGAGTTGATTCGCTTGTTGGTGTACTCCTTCATCTTCATTAGATAGACGTTTATCTGCGTTGTTAGTTTCATTGAAATCCACATGCATAGACTCCTCTAATAGGCTGGTTCTTTTGACATATATTCTATGTGCCCTACTTTTATTTGAGTATCCTAGAAAGATACCTTCATCAGACTTGGGATCAAACTTTCCTAATTGCTCCTTGGTGTTAAGAATAAAGCACCTACAACAAAAAGATTTGAGATTACCAATCTTAGGCTTGCGCCCTCGCCAAAGCTCATAGGGTGTCTTCTCAAGAATTGGGCAAATTAAAACCTGATTCAAGATATAACAGGTTATGTTAACAGAATCTCCCTAAAAGTACTTTGGTAGATTGTTATCACTTGGCATGGATCAAGCCATTTCAACTATGGTTCTATTCTTCCTTTCTACAACCCCATTTTATTGAGGAGTATAAAGAGAAGAGAAGTTGTGGTCAATACCATGTGTTGAACAGAATTCTTCGAAAGTTCTCAAATTCACATCCATGATCACTTCGGATTTTAATGATTTTAGTTCTTATTTCATTCATTATCCGGTTACTGAGCTTGATAAAAGATTCATATATTTCATCTTTGCTACTCAGCAAGACTACCCAAGTGAATCTCGTGAAGTCATCCACAACCACCAACAAAAATCTCTTACCACCATGCTCATTGGCTGAACTGGGCTGAAAAGTTCCGGGTGGAGGAGCTCCAATGATCGCTTAGTTACTATGTAATTAATTAGCTTAAAAGATTTCTTAACTTGCTTACCTAGTTGGCAAGCTAAGCAGAGTTTATCCTTTTCAAAGCTGATGATAGGTAACCCCACAGCTAATTGCTTTTTAGCCAGTTTAGACAAAATGTTCATATTTATATAACACATCCTTATATACCAAAGCCATGAATTATCCTCCTTAGATACACGACACACTTTAGTAGAGCTAGAAGATAAATCAATCATATATAAAATATTGATTCGTGGAGCAAATAGAATAGTAGAATCAATCTTACAATCAATTATTGAATATCCTACCGAGTCGAATGCAACCTTTCTACCTTTGTCTCAAAGATGGGCTACACTAAGCAAGTTAAACTTCAGACCTTTGACTAGAGAAACCGTTTCGATTGAAGGAGAGACACTTACAGTATCACAGCCCACAAACTTACCTTTCTAGTTATCTCCAAAACTGACACTTCCATTTCTTTTACACTCCAATGAGATGAACTGGCGTTCATCTCCCATCATATGCCTTAAGCCTCCACTATCCACATACCACATTTGAGAGTCATTAGCGAATCTAAGGCTCACCTACAAAACAATTATATTTTCTTAAGTACCCATGCCTTTGAGGTGGGTCCTCCCTTGTTAGCAGTGCTTAAGTTTGACCAGTCATACTCGTCATAATAACCATTTTTATGCCTACATATTGCTAAGACATGTCCAACTTTTCCGCAAAAAGCACACGTCGTTTTTGTTTTGGGCTGCCTCACTTTCTTCTTTTAGAGGAATTCTTCCTCTTAGAATTGCAAGTTTGGTTATTTAAAGGTAGACTTTTGGCTGGAGCAGGATCCTTCTTCTTCTTCAAAGCTATTACCTCAACAGTTAATTCCTCTAATTGTTTAGTGAGCTTGCTATTTGAACAGTCTTGATACTCAACTTTTTCTTGAAAAAAGTGGATATCAAGAGATAAGGAAGCGATTATGTCTTCCAAATCTTCACATCTCCTCACTAACTCTTGATGTTTTTCATTGACTTGTTAGTCAACTTCATAACATCAAAAAGTGCCTGGGTGAATTTCTTCCATAGATAAGGGAATTTCAGAACGTACCTCAGCTTGAGGAGCTTTTCCCTTATTGTGCTCAGCTTCAGAGTCAACAACGGATGGGTCTCTACCAATAGTAGATGCTGAGCTTTCACCCCTTGGATTCTAGATGGCCATAAAATAGAGGTTTGCTAAATCAATTGCTTGCTCATCGTACGATGAGGATTCTTCTGAGTCGCTCCAGGTGGCAGCAAGGGCTTCATTTTTCTTGCTGAACCTCTTCTTGAATCTATCCTTTTTCGCCTTTGGACAGCTAGATTAGATATGGACTTTCTCTCCATAGCCAAAGCATTTGATTTCTTTGTTGTGTTCTTTCATGGGTCCTTCCTCAGCTCCACGTCGGTACTGAGTTGACTTGATTTTAGAGGGAAACTTCTTCTTGTTGAACTTCCCTTCCTTCTTCATGAAGCGTTTGAAACGCCTGGTCAGAAAGGCCATTGGCTCATCAGAGTCATAACTGGTGAACTCCTCCGATGAATCAGCTTTCAGGATAATGGCTTTGGCCTCTCTATCCTTGCCATGACTCCTCTTAGAGTCATCAGAATACTTCTTCTAAGACATCTCATGAGTCAACAAGGTGCATATCACCTCATCGTAGCTATAGGTCTTTAGATAATGAGCCTCCTTAATAGCGCTCTTCTTGAAGTCCCACTCTAAGGTAAGAGTGCACAGAATCTTCTTGACGAGCTCCTCTTCAGTGAACTCCTTTCCCAATCTCTTCAGTTCATTAACAATGTTAATGAACCCGGTATTCATATTCTGAATACCCTCGCCGGTACTCATTAAAAACATCTCATACTTCCTCAGCATGAGGTTGATCTTTGACTTCTTGACTTTATCCGTCCCTTCATAGGTTATCTCCAACTTTTTCCAAATCTCTTATGATGTCTCGCATCCTAAGACCCTATTAAACTCAGCAAGATCAAGTGCACAATATAAGTAGTTAATCGCTGCGGCATTCTCTTTGAGAAGCCTTAGGCCAGCATCATCGTAGTCTTCTAGATCTATTAGGATGTGAATTTCATTCTTCATAACTATGGGAACTCTGGGGCCAAGCTCGATTGCAAGCCAAGCCTACATGCTTTGAGATTGAATAAAATTTTTCATGTGATTTTTCCAAAATGTGTAATAATTACCATCAAAGAAAGGTTGTCAAGTCACCGACATTCCCTCCTTGAGGAGAATTGCCTGATCAGAGCCAGAGCTGAAGTTGTTGTAAGCCATTTATGGATCGAAACTCAATGACAGTTAGTCGAGAAGTTGAGCACTTACTCTGATACCACTTGTTGGTCCTTATACGGCTTATACACAACAGTAGAGGGAAGGTGAATGAGATTCTTGGTTACTTTTATTTTTATAACAATTTTGAAGCAAGTTAAGTTTTAAATGTGTGCTGAGTTATGCGATGCTAAGCGCTTTAAAACACATAAACTGTTCAGCTGTGCTGGACAATTTATCTTCAATTCCTTGCTGAGTTCCTACTCAGCATGAATTGGATTTCAAGAGAAAATGATTTAGAACAGAAAGAATGCTGGATGATAAAGACTAGATAGCAAAAGTAAGAACGTAAACACCAAGTTTTATCCTAGTTCAGCCCCGAGCCTACCTCCAATCCCCGGATACCCTCTCTAAGCTTAAACCCACTAGTTGATCTTTCCTTACTTAGGCGGTAAAGCTTTTACAGCAAGTAGAGCAAATTTTACAAAAAGTACCTTTCTTTCTAATCTACCACTCAACATAGTTTGGGTACCCTTCCCAAACTGTCATTGAAAGATGAATAAGAAATATGAACTAGATTCAACTTATAAACTGTTGAATCCTTACAATGTTAATCTATTGAATGATGTTCTCTATTACAAACAGATGCGAAAGTGAATTTTTTGTTGATTGCTTGAAATGGAATTTCTTGGAAGCTAGAAGGATTTTTGTAGCGATTTAACTCTTAAGAAATTCAAAGTGATTCACCAAGTTTGAACGTCAGCTACTATTTTCTATTTATACTTGAAGCTTTGTCAAGTAGCCGTTGCAAACTTTTCGAGCTCGTTGTTCTTCAATTTCTCCTCTTCATATCTTTCGAATCTTCCCTTTGGAGACAAATTCCAGGACGTTTAGAGATAAAAAGTTGAACGTTGAGGCACGATATAATTCCATTGATAAAATCTCATTTGTCTTCAAGCGATTCGATTTGATAGAGGCTTGCGAGAATGCAACGTGGAATCTTCAGATTGGTTGACATTGCTGACGTTGGCAATGTCGCGCGGAGACACAGAGAAATGGTGCATCACAAAGAATTCCTTTTGCTTTGGACTTTTGTGAGGGATTCCTGAAATTTCATACTGACACCTTTTGCCTTGTTAGGACCACATGAATACTTCTTTAATTTCAACACTTTTTGACTTGAAAAGCATCTAAAGAATATTTTGTCTCTCACAGAATACGTTAAACGCATGTGTGTCATTCAATTCCCATTTGTGTTAAATGAAACTAATTTTAATTAATAAAAGCCAGACTTAGCACATGCTGAGTAGATATTTACTTAAACTACGTATTACTCTACACAACATAGTTTTTCCTACTCCAAGTCATAACTTAATAAATGACTTAGAAGAACTAGGTTGTTGTGAGCACGAGATTTCGCCCCGACTCACAAGTTCGATGATGAAGTTGTAATTTATTTTTCCCTTCCCAGTTTATCACTTTTTACAGGGTCTTGAATTCATCCAAAGGAAGCTTGCTTTGTTTCTATGACCCTTAACCCTTTTAGGCAATTTCAGCACAAAAAGCCCATGGCAAAGAAGCAATGTCGTTAACTACATTGGCAATGTCGTTAACGACATCACATCGCAATGTCGTTAATGACATTTCATTAACAGCAGAACCAAAATTGCACTTTGTGGACTTTTTCAGCCAAAAGATCAAATTTTTCCCACTTGCTTGGATTTTTTCTTTGAAACACAGCTGCCACACCCTACCAAAGACTTTTAAATCCCAACATTTGCATAGGGATTGAGAAATAAGTTGAAATAATGGGAGAAAGAAAAAATCCAACTTTGACTTCTTTTTTGGATTAAAGGGAGCTCTCTTTTTAAGAGAGCTGAGTTCCAGACACAGAGGAGGGGGAAGACATTTTTTAGCAGAGATTTTTTTTTAACAAAAAGAGAAAAGAAGGAATCTTGAGAGAAAAGTTTCCTTTGAAGATGTTTTTGGTTCTTAAGTGCTTTAAATTCATTTTAAGTGTTTTCATAACCAAGTAATCATCTTTTAATCCCTTTGAATTTGTGTTTCTGAAGCTTGAGTGTGTAAGTTCATGGATAGGGCATGAACTTGGGCTATCTCGGGTCATTTAGGCAAGTTCGAGGTTTAGTTCACTTGTTTTGGAAAGTGAGGTATATTGAGAATTTAAGCAAACTTGAGAGATCACTTAGGCAATGCTTGAGTTTTAGACTTGAATCGAGAGTCTACAACATTTTTATCACTCACTTGAAGGTTATTACACCTTCTGAAGCATCTACTTTGCCAAGGAATAGATCCTTCCAAAGATTTTCGGTAAATCACCAAATCCAACCAAAAAGAAACAAGGAGAGCTGCCTGGAGGACTTCATGGACCTTAAAGAAAGTGGATTCATGACTACAAGGTAAGCCTCTGAGTTCCTAGAGTTTGTGCTTACATTTATATGCTTTTCTTTTCGAAGTTTCATTTTCTTTTCAGTTTTTTCCATTTTCGCACACCAATCTATTTTCCAGAAAATATAGTATGATTTCAAATCTTTTTGAGTATTTTTTTCACATAGACATATTCTGCATATCATGAGATTTCAGAAATGATAAAGATCATCCAAATCGGTTAAGTATAGCAAAAGTTATGATCATTTGAAGTTTTGGATTTTCATTTTGCTGTTTTCTGCTATTTCTGTGTGTTTTCTGCAGGTCTGGAACTTCGATGTTGTTAATGACACTACCCCATGTCATTAACGACATGGCCTAATGTTGTTAACGACATTGCCCTTGGCATAATGCAGTTTTGCTTTGTTTTGCTCCGTTTCGAATCGTTTGAGCCCGGAACGACCCGCTGAGACCCTTCTGAGTTTAGAAATGCATCATTGGGGGTAAAAAACCTCTAAATTGTAATTATTTAGGATTTATATATGATTTATTAATGTATTAATATGTTGATTAAAGTTTGGAGTAGCAACGAAAGCGCTTCAGGCCATTCATATTGATATCGCCCTTCACAGGGATGTCGGCAACGATATGGATGACATCGTTACCGTTGTTAACCCTAACGATGGATATGTTATGCATGTTCGGCCTAGATTTATGTTTCTAAATTTTGTTTTCGGTCACCCACATAAAGGGAACTCAAGTTCCCCGATAACCAACCCAACAATATAACATGCGGCATTTTCACTAATAAAAATAACCAACATAGTTAAAAATAAAAATGAACAATTTTCATGAAATAAGAACTTCGAAATATACGTTGTTTTTACCTCGACCAGATGGGTCTTGTCAAAATCCAAATCGAGTATACATGGTATACTTGGTACATATATGTGAGGCAGAATATCCCAGGTGCTAACCTTTGTGGATGCAGGTAGTTTAGGATAGATGTATGTTAGGGTTTAATTTCTTTCGGGTATCACATTTATCAAATGTAATATTTGTTAGATATCTATGTATTTAGGCGATTTGTAAATCCCCCATCCTAATATGTAATTAATCTCATAGATTAGGCGCATTTACTTTCCTACGTGTTTACTTTCTCACACTCTATTTACTGCTTTCTGCATGCATGCTAAATAATAAAAAACATAAGCTAAAAACATCTAGATTGAATTGAAATATCATAAGTGTGGTTTCCAAATAGGAATAACGTTAACTCAAATGATGATGAAATAGTTAACTCATCCCGAACCCGAATCTCTGAACTATGGTATCGCTTAGGCTTTTCCCGGAAGAGTTGATCCGGGTGGCGACTCTGAGTACCATAGTGTGAGTGGACGACGTTCCACCCGCGCAGTCACCGCGAGGCGCCGGCCCCGTAATATGGGGCGTGGGGTTTTCGAAAATGATGGTGCTTTAAAAGAGTGCGTTGGAAAAGAGGTTCCCTTATGGGAAATTGATGGTTGTGCTGGAAAATAAATAGGTTCCAAGTACAAAAGACTCGAGATCAGGATCTCTAGTCTGTGTTACAGAGTCGCCACCTGGATCAGCTCTTCCGGGAAATTTCGGTACAGCTTAGATCCGTATGCCTAATCTGTACCACAAAGTAGAGATTCGGGTCCGGGATGAGTTATCTATTTCGTCGTCATATGAGTTAAATTACACTATGAATGAGAAACCATGTTTATAATATTCGAACTAAACTAGATGTTTTCGGTTTATATTTATCGCGCATGCATAAAGCTGTGAATAAATTGCGGAAAGTAAACATGTAAGAAATTAAATGTGCCTATTCTACGGGATATTAATTACATCATTGGGCTTGGGGAATTACAAATCGCCTAGATACAAATGATCTATGGGAATGAATACATCAATGTCCTATTATACAACCGATCTAACAAATACATATTTTTATTAAAATAAATGCGATAATCGAAAGAAAATAAATCCTAACATACATCTATCCTAGACTATCTGCATCCACAAATGTTAGCACAAATACGGCATATCACAAGTAATTGCAACTTTGTTCGTTTTGATTTTTAAGAGACCCGCATGGTCTAATTTAAAACATCGGAGAGCATGAAATTTCTTTTTCATAAAAAAAAGGGTTCATTTTATGCACACAAGTTTATTTAACCAATTTTAGTGAAAATGCCACATGCAAATAATTGTCGGGTCAGTTATCTAGGAACTTCGGTTCCCTTTGTGGGGGTTTCCTAACACACTTCATAATAACTTGACATAAAATAAATCTAGGTCCGAAAACATAATTCATAATATTATTAAAATGTTCTAAAAAAAAGAATTGTTAAAGCTGATAAAATAATGTTCAGGTAAATAAAAACTCAGATTTGTAAAATTTTCATATACACGCTTTCTGTTACTGAAAACTCAGATCTCAGATCTGAGCGGTCACAACTGACTCTCTCGAACATGAATCGAAACCTGAAAATTTTACAAACATGTTGTCTATATTCTGCCTGGAAAATGATATCGTTTAAAGATATCTAACAGGCAGAATACATGCAGTTTTCCTATTTTTGACGATTTACTTATTCACATATATAAACACATATATATTATCAAAACACATGAAGCATGACTCTAGGAACTCAAAGGCTTACCCCGTAGCTGTGAATCCACTTTGTTCGGTCCACAAAAATGCCCGGAAAGTCCTCCTCGTCTCTTTGGTTTGGTTTTTACGGTTTTGATGAAAACGGAGATTAAAGGTCTAAGGCAGTGCTTCCTGGATGCGATGAGTGAAATGAGAAGGGAAGAACAAGAGATACTTCTTCCTTTGGTTAAGATTATAAAAAAATCTCCAAAATGTAAACTTTAGACTTTGGTTTTTTGTGTTTGTGTTTGGGATTTTTGGTGGTTGTGTTTGCTGAGTTCTTGATGCAGAGAACTTGTGTTTTTCTCTTAAAAAAATCCCCCTTATGTCATGCATGATATTTGGATGACATCATAGTGATAGGAGAAAACCCAGGATTAACGGTCTGTCTGTAATCAGAAATTGCATTTTTCAGTTGGATTTCTAGTCTGATATTGGACTTCTTTACTGATGAGGTGACTTAGAAAATATTTAACGTTCGTAAGAAATGAGGAACGCTCCTCCCGAGGACCTTCGAGACCCTGTCAAAGTGGAAGACTAGCAAGGGAAAATAAATTACAACTTCATCATCGAACTCGCGAGTTGGGCATGAAAATCCAGTGCTCACAGGCTGCCCCTCATGGGATCACTGCTGATATGAGATCAGTATGGTCCCACGATTGAAAGAGTAGCAGGGTTTAGAGATAATACCTGCCCAGTCGCGGTTCGCACTCCTTGGGGATGACGCTTGGGAGCTTCCATCTTGGTGCGACGTTGTTTGGGATTTGGCCTCTCTATGCCCCTTGTGAATTCCCCGTGTGCCAATGATTGCCCCTTATGAGTTGATCGTGACACTCGGAACTGCTGGGGAAAGGATGAAAGTCGTGTGCTCCATGCCTTTGATGACACGTCGACTACTGTGAGTCTTCGTTGAAATCTGTTGCAGGATGGTTGACCATTGTGGTATGAATAAAGTGTGAGCTGTAAAAAGTTCAGATGACTGTAGAAAATCAGGAATTTTGAACTGTAAATGGTTCGGATGACTGTAATAAGTTAGGAAACATGAGGACCGTAGTAGGTCCGGTGACCATGATAGGTCACGAAGATGAGGACCGTAATAGGTCCGGTGACTAGGATAGGTCATGAAGATGAGGACCATAATAGGTCCGGTGACCGTGATAGGTCACGAAGATGAGGATCGTAATAAGTCCGGTGACCGTGATAGGTCAAGAAGATGAGGACTGTAATAAGTTCGGTGACCGTGATAGGTCAGGAAATGAGGATCGTAATTGGTCCAGTGACCGTGATAGGTCAGGGAGTGAGGACCGTAGTAGGTCCAATGACTGTAATAAGTCAGGGAAATGGGGACCGTAGTAGGCCTGGTGATCGTGATAGGTCAGGAAATGAGGACCGTGATAGGTCTGGTGACTGTAATAAGTTAGAAAAATGAGGACCGTAATAGGTCCGGTAACCATGACAGGTCAGGAAAATGAGGACCGTGATAGGTCCGGTGACCATGACAGGTCAGGAAAATGAGGACAGTGATAGGTCCGGTAACCGTGATAGGTCAAGAAGATGAGGGCCGTTGTAGGTCCAGTGACTGTAATAAGTCAGGGAAATGAGGACCGTAGGAGGTCTGGTGACCGTGATAGGTCGTGAGGATGAGGACCGTAATAGGTCCGGTGACCGTGATAGGTCAGGAAATGAGGACCGTAATTGGTCCGGCGACTGTAATAAGTCAAGAAAATGAGGACCGTAATAGGTCCGGTGACCATGATAGGTCATGAAGATGAGGACCGTAATGGGTCCGGTGACCGTGATAGGTCATGAAGCTGAGGACCGTAATAGGTCCAATGACCGTGATAGGTCATGAAGATGAGGACCTAATAGGTCCG
>CATIWQ010525244.1:0-12037 GCA_949673415.1 Euphorbia schlechtendalii
ATTGGAAAACATAAGAGATTTAAAAATCAATGGAGTTTTTCAACCCCTTGACTTCATATTCATGGATGAAATCTAACTCAACAACTTTTTGTATGCAAGCATCAATCAAGTCAAGTTTCATGCATATATCTTCATCCATTGGGTATTTATCAGACTTATCCATGCTAATTTCAACAGTATCGTCACCTATTCTTAATTTAATTTTGCCTTCCGACACATCTATCAATGCTTTGCCAGTATGCATAAAAGATCTTCCTAAGATTATAGGGCATTTTTCATCATATGCAAAATCTAGCACAATAAAGTCTGTCGGAAAAATAAATATATCCACTTTAACTAGCACATCTTCAATTATTCCATAAGGACGTTTAATAGACTGGTCAGACAGTTGTAAAACCATATTTGTCCTTTTAACTTCATCATCGAGCTTCAACTTTTTGAAGATCGATAAAGGCATAAGGTTTATACTAGCCCCAAGATCACATAAACATTTTGGGAAAGAAATGTTTCCAAGTTCACACGGTATTGTGAAACTTCCTAAATCTTTAAATTTAGTGGGCATTGTAGCAATTATTATCTTGCTACAATCTTCAGTTAAAGATACTTTCGATATTCCGTCTAAACTATGCTTTGAGATAAAAGTTCTTTTATAAACTTACCGTAGTTAGGAATTTGGGTAATGGCTTCAATGAATGAAAGATTGATTTCAAGACCTTTAAGTTTGTTGATGAACTCGATGAATTGCTTATCTCCATTCTTCTTCTTCATTCTTTGTGGAAATGGTGGTTGAGGGGGATTAACTTTTCTGGAATTAAGTTGTTCATCCACTCCTGCTTTATCATTGCATTTACTCGGATAATTAACCGGTACTTCAACGACATCATTAGCAAGCATACCCGAAGGATTTGGATTATCTAGTAATTTACCACTACGAAGGGCTATAGCATGTACATTTTCCCTAGGGTTTCCCTCTATGTTACTAGGTAAATGGTCTTTTCCTATAGATGGAATAGCTCTCGCTAAATGACCAACTTGAATTTCCAAATTATGAATTGAAGATGATTGATTTTTAAACATTTGATCCATTTTATTCTCTAACTTCTTGTAACTCTGATTGCTTATTACAAACTCCTTCTAAAAATTTATTTGTCTTACTTGTTAACTTTCTTATTCTATCATTACCTTGATAATTCTTTTGTTGATTATCTCCATACTTCCAATTAGAACTCCTATAATTATTTTCATTATTGGCATAAGAATTTCCTTGACTTTGAACATAACTTAATTGCTCCCCTACACATGGGTTAAAGTTACACTCAAAAGCTGTGTGTCCAATTTTACAATAATTTTCACATGTCAATGGGTTACTCTTATGTATATGCATATTATCTATTTTATGAGATAACGCAGATATTTACGCTTGCATGAAAAAAATAGGGTCTAATTTATTCACCTTTTTAACTGAACTAGAAGATGTAGATGCAGCATGCGAATGAGTAGGAATAGTTTGTCTTACTTGTACTCTCTCCACTGGCCACATACTATTGTTATTTTCCATATCTTCCAAAAGATCAAAGGCCTCTTGACCAGTTTTCTTCATAGGAGATCCCACAGCCATAGCATCAATCGTTCCTCTTGTAGCATGATTTATTCCATTGTAGAAAGTTTGCAAAATCACATTCTGGGGTAAACCATGATGAGGAAAAACTCGCTGAAGTTCCTTATAACGTTCCCATGCTTCATACGAGGATTCACTATCTTTTTGGGTAAAGGAAGTGATTTCTTTAATGAGTCTTGCGGTTTTGGCTAAAGGGAAATATTTAGTCAGAAAGGCTTGGGCTAATTAGTTCTAAGTAGTGATTGAATTTGGAGGTAATGAGTTCAACCAAACTTTCACTTTATCTGATAAGTGTATAATTACACTTATTGTCATAATAATTTTATACACTAAATGCTATAGTTTAAGTCATTTTTATACTTCATATAAAATATTTCATTTGGTATGTAGTTGTTTTCTATGCAAATGCAGTAACTAGGTAACTCTTGGGAGTAAAATGATCTAAAGTGGAATTCTATGTAAAAAGAGTGAAAAAGGTGCAAAAAGATGTGTGGAACTTAAAGATTTGGCTTAGGATCAAAGCTGTCAAAGATCGGTGAAGTTATAAGAAGATCTCTGAAGAAGAACACAATTCAGGGTCGTGATAACAATTCACGGTTGCGACTTGATACACTTCAGAAATAGAAAATTGTCAAACAAAGATTCACGGCCGCGATATGTACATCGCGGTCTCAACTTGGATGCTTTTTTTTTGTCAAATCTTCTTAAGTACCAACCACCAGATAAGAATGATCAACCGCCATCAACTACCAACGAAAAGACACTTATCAAAAGTCAACCAATCATGAAAAGGTGCTTATCCATTATGGATAAGATTGAAGCTTCTCAACCAATCATAATGAAGAGATGCAATCTTTCGCCAATGGACATGACTCTTCGTATGGATAGATACAACCCTTCGAACTCTATAAATAGGGTTCCAAACCTTACAATTTCGTGTATCAAGGGAGTGTAACATTAGAGTACAATTATAGGGTTACGTATAGTATGTGTAAATAGAGAATAAAATATCTAGTTTTCACTACGTTCATAAGTGTTAGCGAGAAAATGTTTAAGTGATTCGAAGCCCTGTTTTGACCACTAGATTTCTCTATATATTCGAGCGATTGTTGTATAAGTTTACTTGCAAATCACTTATCAATAAAACGTTTTCGTTCTTTAACATTCGTTTATTCGATATTCACAAAGAATATCATCCTAGCAGAGGTTCTATATGGGTGGAGACCGAATTCAAAGCAGACGCAGGAATTGCGGGATTTGACGACTCCCATTATAGAGTGGATACGATTTGGTCAACTTTAGCTTTCACTTGCATACCTTACAACTTTGCTTTGCTTTCTACTTATACTTTCTATTTCAAAGTTTATGATATGTCTATGTGTCATAATGCGTTTTTCATGTTGAGCCTTTTATATTAATCAAGTTATATGCTTTGGAGTTAACTTTAAGAGTATTTCGGGGTTAACGAGATTGTGTATAATCACTGGATTTGTGATTTTAACGCTGTTTAGTGAGCCAACATTTTTGGAATGGTAACTTGCTAAATGTGGGTATGTGAGAGCGACTAGTACTAAGCATAGTAATGTTGTTGTCCAGGTTTATATAATCATCTTAATTTGTTTGCACTAGTTTTAGAAAAGTCATTTCATGTGTTGCTCTGCGGTGAATTATTGAACATCTGAGTGTCTAGAACCGATTATGTTAGATTAGTTTAGTGAACGTAATAACTTTGTTGAACTTGCATGTTTTCTTTGCTATACTTATTTCATAGGAAAAATCTAAATATTTAGAATCTCTAGTCTTCCATACATATATATATATCCATTCTTCATTCTAATCCTCCCAACCAAAATCCAAAAATATTTTATTTTCCTTTTTCCATTCCTCGTTTTGATCTTTAGAGCTAGTCCTTCCCTGTGGGATCGATATCTTTTAAAATTACATCATTACTGTATACTTGCAGTGGTCACCATATTTCTATTTATATAAGCGATTCTGACAACACCTGTTCAAATTTGAACTAATATCTTATCGGTAGGAAAGTGGCAGACAAGGTTTTTGGCTTGATTATTAAACATAAAATCCTAGGAGTCATTAGAGTCAAAACCTTGTGAACAGTATCACGGAGTGTAAATGGAAATAAGCGAAGTTTAACTACTTCTTCTAGAACATTGGGCATTTTGAAAGTGTCACAGACTTCTAGAAAGTTTGCAATGTGAGCATTCAGATTTTCATTGGGTAGACCATAATATTGCACATTATTATTGATCATTTGAAGTAATGCTAGCTTGATTTCAAATTGATTTACATTAATGGGTGGTCTAGCAATTCCTTGATTGTTACCATTGATGGTCGGAATGACATAATCCATGAGTCTTGGTTGTGGCTGATCCACATTTTGTTGTTCTTCTTCAACCATCCTTCTTCTGTGTCTCTTATTTCTCCGTTTCCTTGTCGTACCAAATCGTTCTATTTCTGATTCGAAAGATGCCAAACTTTCTCCCGAACTACGTGTACTTGGCATGCACACACTAGAAAGAAAACTCAATGAATAAGAAAGAAAAATATGTTAATAACAAAATATAAATACTTATAACCAAAAACAAAAATAAAAATAAGAATAAATATATCTATTGACAACTAAAATATAACTGTCCGTTCTCCGGTAATTTGATCTCTAGAACGCACTTACCTTCCCCTGCAACAGCGCCAAAAACTTGTTAGCAATGTTTTGACTCTACTAACTCTTAGGCTTATATTATATAACGAAGCCAAAAACCTTGTTCCCCACTTCTCTATCCGATAAGATAAAAGTTCAAAATACGAGCAGGTGTTGTCACTACCGCTTATCAAAATAGAAAAATGGTGACCATTGCAAGGATACAGTTATGATATATTTTTAAAAGATATCGATCCCACAGGGAAGAAATTCGGCTCTAAGGACCAACTAGAGTTACGGGATAAAAGAAAATAGGATAATTTTTATTGGAGAGTTGGATTGGTAGATAGATGAATGGATAGATGCATGTACAGATTGGAAAAGATACAAATTATATAGATATTCCCTAAGAACAAGTATAGTAGAGAAAAACATGCAAAATCATCAAGAAGATTTCTTACACTAGATAACTTCAACAAACTCGATTCTAGACACCCAAATATTCAATAATTCACCTTAGAGCAACACATGAAATGAATTTTCTAGATCTAGGGTAAACTAATTATGACACTTATAAGAACCTGGATAACATTAATACTATGCTTAGTACGGGTTGCTCTCACATAGCCATAATTAGCAAGTTACCACTCCGAAAGTGTTGGTTCACTAAATAGCGTTATAATCACAGATCCAATGTTTATACAAAATCTTGTTAACCCCGAAATCACTCTTAAAGTTAAATCGAAAGCATATAACTTAATTAATATAAGAGACACAAGACAAAATACTCATTATGACGCATAGACATATCGTAAACTTCGAAATAGAAAGTATAAGTAGAAAATAAAGTAAAGTTGTAAGGTATGCAAGTGAAAGCTAAAGTTGATCAAACCGTATCCACTCTTTAATGGGAGTCATCAATTCCCGCAATTCCTGCGTCTACTTTGAATCTGGTCTTGACTCGTATAGAACCTCCATTAGGATGCTATTCTTTGTGAATATCGAACAAATGAATGTTGAAGAACAAAAACTTTTATTGATAAGTGCTTCACAATTACACTCATACAACAATCACTCAAATTTGTGGAGATATCTAGTGATCGAAATAAGTATCGAATCCACAATGGATAGGCACCTATTCATGATTGGTTGACTTCCAAAATATCTCTTTTCGTTTGGTAGTTGATGGCTGTTGATCGTTTTTATCCAGTAGTTGGTAGTTGAGAAGAGTTGGCAAATAACAGTCACAAGTTGCGATCGCGAATTACATGTCACGATCGTGACTAATAGTTAACAACTTTCTATTTTGAAGAATGACAAGTCACGACCGTGAATGGGTATCACGACCGTGAATTGTGTTTTTCCTTAAAATTCTTCTTGCAACTTTACCGATCTTCGACAGCTTAGATCCTAAGCCAAATCCTTGTGTTCCATGCATCTTTTTGCACTTTTTTTTACTCTTTTTACATAGAATTCCACTTTTAATCATTTCACTCCCAAGATTTACCTAGTTTCTTCTCTTGCATAAAAAACAACTACATACCATGTGAAATCTTTTATATGAAGTATAAATTGAATAAAAACCATATCATTTTATGATTGAAAATATCGTGATAATAAGTGTCATTATGCACTAATCAACCCTCACTAGTGCCCATCTAGAATAGCTCATACTCTCTGAGTATGAGATTGATCTTGAACTCCTTGACCTTGTCAGTCCCCTCATAGGTAATCTCCAACTTTCTCTAGATTTATTCCATTGTCTCGTAGGCCAAGACCCTATTAAACTCTGTAAGATCTAGCACACAATGTAAGTAATTGATAGCTGCCGCATTCTCTTTGAGAAGCCTTAGTTTAACATCATCGTAGACTTTTAGATTAACTGGACTCGCTTCCCATTTCACACAATTGTGGGAATACGGGGGCCTAACTCTATTGCTAGCCATGCTTACATGCTTTGGTACTAAATAAAATTTTTAATGCAATTTTTTCAAAACGTGTAGTGTTGGCCACCAAAGAATGGAGGCCTGGTTATAGAAATTCCTTCTTTAAGGAGTGTTATTTGTCCTGAGCTGGAAGAAATGTTATTATAAACCATAAGGATCTTTAACTCAAAGACGAGGAGTCTTAAAGCTAACCACTCACTCTGATACTACTTGTTGGTCTGAGATAGCTTAAATAACACAATAGAGGGGGGGTGAATCCAGTTAGGATTTATAAAATTCTTTCCAAGTTCAGTTTTTAGATGCGTGCTGAGTAACTTTGTGCTGAGTGCAAGTCTAAAAACTATAAACTACTTAGCTTCGCTGAGTTAGTTTATCTTCAATCTATAGTGAGTATGTTACTAAGCTTGGATTGGTTTTTCAAGCTTAACTTTTAAAACATAGAGAATGATGAATTAGCAAAGAAGCTATAATGACAAATGACAAAGGATAAAACTTCAACACCTGAGATTTTATCCTGGTTCGGACCCGAGCCTATATCTAGTCGCTGGATTCCTTTCCAAGCTTTAATCCACTAGTGTTTATTTCCTTCCTTAGGTAGAGAAGCCTTTATTGCAGTTAGACTCTATTATAAAAGGTACCTTTTTTTCTAACTACCACTCAACCATAGTTTAGCTAACCTTCCTAAACTGTCACTCATACTTGATTTAAGAAATTGTGAACTAAGGATTTCAACTTATAAAATTGTTTAATCCTTTTACAATGTTAAATCTAAGATGGCTTCTCTCTATTACAAACTAATTTGACAAATGAGCATTTTCTTACAATGCTTGATTTGGAATTTCTGAATGCTGGGAATATTTTGATAGTATTTCAGCTCTTAAGAAATTCAAGGTGATTCACTGAGTTTGAAAATCTCCAACATTTCGTACTGATACCTTTTGGTTGTGAGGACCACTTGAATATCCTTTTCAATTTCAATGCCTTTTTACCTGAAAAAGAACTAACAGAATATTCCATCTCTCATAGACAGAGTTAAACGTACGTGTGTCATATAAATTTCCTAAGTGTCAAAATAACTCAACTTTTATAAAATAAAAGCTACTCAGCTTCACAGAGTCTATATCGTATAAATTATGTAATACTCAGCCTCACTTGGCTTTTTTTACTCTATGCCATAACTTAATTAAAACTCAATTAACTGAGTTGTTCTTCCTTAAGCAAACTCAAGTCAACTTATTTAACTAAGAGTCTACTTAGTACTAAATTAATTTCACTATCCTAAACAGTTTGTTATTTCCAAAACGTTTTAAGCATTGTGATGTACTATTGACTTGGGTTCAACAACCTTCATTCTCACTGCAGCCTTGGAGCTCCTAGTGTGAGGCTTGTGCTTGGCCGGGACTGGAGGGGGCATAGGAGTGCACTCCTCATCTCCACTGATGCTAAGAATGACTATCTTATTTTTAGACTCCATAGCTTGTAAGTCCTCATTCTTTCCTTGAGAATCAGTAGTATCCTTATCCTTGTGGATATTCTCTGTGAAGATGGTGGTGAGAGGGCTGACATGTGTGATAGAAGTGGTATCCCTTGCGGAACACTCAATGATCAGAGTGGTCCTCTTGCCAGGAGTGTGATTCATGGTAATCTTATGGTGAACACTAGTCTTTGGAGTGGCGGTGGGAGTAGCCTTAGCGGCGGTTGAGGGAGTTGATTACATTGGAGAAGCCATATGTAGAGAGAAGGAGGAGAAAATTTTACTTAGCTTTGAGAGTGAGAGAGAAAATTTGCAAGTGTGGGTGAAAGTGAGAAGTAAAGGTCCAATTTATAGAGGAAAATGTACTTGGGAGCAGCAAAGAGTTAAACCATATATAAAGGGACCTTAGGGTAATCATAGTAGTACAATAATGACTTAGAGTGATTGAGTAACCACCACTAGCACCTCATGTGTCAGTCCATGCTTGGAGAGAGATTCACTGAACTTGGACGAAGTCTGACCATTACTCCCTCTCTCTCTCTTCCTTTCTTTTGCGCGTGACTCTCCACCTCTTCCTCTATCTTCGTGTGACTCTAAATTTTCTTCCTATTATGTGCGACTCTTCTTCTTCTAACATTAAATAGGCTACATCATTAGGAGAGTTATATAAGTCCTAATAAAGTGCATCTAATTATTACTATCTAATCTAAATTAAAAGCTAAATTAAAACCTGATTAAACCCTAATTAAAAATTAAAAATCCTTAAATTGAATCCTAATTAAATAAAAATACTACTAAATAATAAATTGTTCTTAAAAATCAAATGCTTGGGCTGACTCCCAAGAGAGTTTTGGTTTTAACATCGCTTAACTCGACTTCCCCACACCATGATCATGGTGTGTGCTCAGAGATCTCTCTGAGATGAATTTCTTCAGAGTGAGCTCAAAATCCTTAATAATACAACTCGAGATGATGGTCATTGACTTTCATGGACTTGTTTGTCATTGTACTTTTAATGATGGCCGCTCTGTGAGGAAACACCTTGGTGACTATGAAAGGACCAATCCACTGGAAATAACTTAAGTCTGAACTGAAAAGAAAAACTTTTTGTCCTTCCTTGAAGTTTTTCCTAGAAACATGGAGGTCTTGGTGACATTTAGTGGTCTCTTTATAGGCTTTAGACCTTTCAAATACCTCATTTATGATCTCTTCCAACTCGTGCATTTGCAATATCCTTTGCTCAAGGACTGCATCCATTCTGTAATTGGTTTCTTTGACTGCCCAATATACTTTATGCTCGATCTTTATTGGTAGATAGCATGCTTTTTATAGACAACTCTGTACAGAGACTTCCTTATAGGAACTTTCCATGATGTTCTCACTGCCTAGAGAGCTTCAAAGAGACGGAGACTCCAATCTTTCCTATTGAGATTGATTGTTTTCTCCAAGATGAGTTTGATCTCTTTATTACTTACTTCGGCTTATCTGTTTGTCTGTGAGTGGTATGCTATTGAAGTCATGTGCTTCACTCCCCATTTCTTCAGTAAGGCAGAGACCTTTCTGTTGTAGAACTGCGTATCGATCACTGATGAGTAGTCCCGATGTACCATATCTACATATGATGTTGTTCTTTATAAAGTTAACCACGGTCTTTGCATCATCATTTCTTGTTTCCTTAGCCTCTATCCACTTTGAAACATAATCTATTGCTAGGAAGATGTACTTGAACCCAAAAGATAGAGGAAAGCGACCCATAAAATCGATCCCTCATACGTCAAAGATCTCAATAAACAATATTGAAGTCATTGGAAGTTGGTTTCCATGACCAAGGTTACCGATCTTTTGGCAATTTCCACAAGCCTTGCAGTACATATAGAAGTCACAAAAGATGTGTGGCCAATAAAATCCACATCCCATTATAGGTTGTGCCATTCTCTATAATCCACCATAACCTCCACAAGCCTTAGTGTGACAGGCTTGGAGTACCTTAGTGATCTCTTCCCTAGTGATACATATCTTTGGGATAAAATCATTCCCTTATCTCTATAGATAGGGATCATCCTAGTGAAACCTGACCACTTCTCTCTTCATCATGTCTTTGTGATTGCGCATGAAGTGGTCAGGAAACCTCCCGCTGGTGATGAAATTGACTAGATCAGCATACCAAGGAGTCTTTGTGAGGGCAAAGAGACTCTCTCCGGTAAATTCATTATTCATCTCTTGTGATCCCTTTGAGTTGCTAAGTCTACTGAGATGATCTACAACCAAATTTGTTGTTCCTTTCTTATCCTTGATCTCTATGTCAAATTCTTATTAAAGAAGAATCCAATGAATCGCTCTCGATTTGGCATCCTTCTTGGTTATTAAGTAGCTTAATGTTGCATGATCTGAATACACAATGACCTTTGAGCATAGAAGGTATGAACAAAATTTTTACAAAGAAAATATGATTGCATGGAGAGTTTTTTCAGTGGTGGTGTAGGAGCCATAATATATAACATGAGGTTCTTTGCCAATCTGTTATCCTAGAACTTGAAGGAATTTATCATCGAAAATTAATCACAAAGGCGGAAACTGATTGAAAATCTCAAATCCACGAGGATCTTTTATCGAATACCATACAATGAAATTTTAAAATCGGGAGATTAAAACATATAAAACTCACAGCGAATGTCTCTGGAAAGAGTTGATGTAGATGAGTCTTTCAAAACGAAAGACTTCCCAGATCACGTGTACGAACCCCTCTCGAATCGGGACTGGTGCTAGCAGAAGAAGACGAAGAAAAACAAAGAAAATTCCAAGAATCTTGATTCTTTAACCTCAAACGTGTATGTGGCTGCTTCCCCCATCTTTAGGCTATTATACGTTTCTTTTATATAGGATTAGGGTTTTATTTTGTTTTATTTTTATTCTATTTAATTCTAATTAGTTAATTAGAATTAGGTTTAATTTAATTATAAATTTGGCCAAATAGAAACTTAATTTAATAATTAAACCACCAAGTTTAATTCCTTAAATAATTTCTAATTGATATTATTTATAACTCACAATTTAACCCATACATAAAATTAAAACAATACAATTTAATTAAATTAATTGTCACACTACAAATTAAATTTAATTAACTAAAGTAGTTAACAAATTATTTTAGTATGCAAATTTTATTAAATAAATTTATTCAATTAAATTATTTCACATATGAACTTATTTTATTGTCAATTAACCAAATACCATATGTAAATACATTTAATCAACTTAATTTAACTTTAATAAATAATATAAAATATATTATATTTTACCATTAACTAAATTAATTCATTGGAGTTATATTGATTATTCAATTACATTGACTTGGCATGTCAATTAATTAATAATCACATCTTGTAACATTACATGTACAATAAATCCCGAATCAGTGATTCTAAGCGAAAGATCCTTTGGGTTTGTCCATATGTTAGCAATGGGCTTTACCCATAGACTGTAAGCGGATTCTAGCAAACCATTACAGCCCCCAATTCAGATAGAATACAACTGTCTAATCTAGATACTGAACCTAGTAGTTATCTTGCAAAATCCTTTACTCTCGACATCTAACTGATGAACAAAGCATGATAATTATCACCCTCTACTATGGTTCATCAGCGCCGGCGCGATGTCTTTCAACTTCTCAAATTGAAATGGCAATCCTTAAACTACAACACTATTAATAACATGTTCATGAAATGAACTGAGCATATTCATGCTTGTAATCCAATAACTAAGGACCCTTTACGTGTATACCACAGATTACCCAATTCCAAGTTACTAGTATGTTGCAATTAATTTTAAGGATAATTAAGACCTACTCAGCATGGATTGGTCAGCCCATGTCCAGGACATGTTCCCATGTTCATGATTTGCTTAACAAGCGACATAGTAAATCCATTACTATAGATCATTTAATATACAAATCTTTAGTTCAAATCATTCCCATGACCGAACAGACTTGGGACAATTTTATGATTTATAATCAACGAATACCCTACTCATATTATAGCACAAGATATAAATGCAGTAGGTTCATTGCCTTTATTAATATGACACAACAAATGTAATACAAGTTATCATTAATTATTAAGAACAAATGCCTATGAACTAGGGCACACCAACAATCTCCCACTTGAACTAGTTCACAGCGGGTAATGCCCTAATCTTTAACAATTCGTAAAGACCTTTCAAACTCCATCCATGATGGCATTTTGGTCAAACAATTTACAGCATCGTTCTTGTGTCAACCCTTTGTAATGACATGTCTTTGGCATATTATTATTATTATTATTATTATTATTATTATATATATA
>CATIWQ010525268.1:0-13573 GCA_949673415.1 Euphorbia schlechtendalii
AATTTAAAATTGTCACTATAATATCTTTTAGGTGACACAATTTTTGTCACGTTTATTATATAATGATGATAAATATTTTATCAACAAAGTCAATCAAACATGACAATAATTAACGTCAATAATCATATACTTGTTGTGACACTATTATATACATTTGATGATGTTAAAAATTGTCACAACAAAAATATATACGATGATGAGATATAAATGTCATATTTATATTGTCACAAAAAATCTAAAGCTATTTATAACAAATATAAAATAGTCACAAATAGAATTTAAAATTGTCACTATATTATCTTTTAGGTGACGCTATACGTTGTCACATTTATTTTATAATGACGATATATATTTTGTCATTAAAGTCCATTAAGCATGACGGCAATAAACGTCAATGATTATGTGCTTGTTATGACAATATCATATACATTTAATGATGATAAACTTCTTCACAACAAAAATACATATGATGACAAGTTAATGTTGTCATAATTTATTACTTTATTGTGACAAATGTATTTTACAGTGACAAACTTGATAATTATTTATGACAATTGAAGTGTCGCTAAAACTTTACATATATGATATATACTTGGAGTTTGTCATCATAAATAAAATTTTAGATGACAGAAATTATAATGTGTCATGTAAATAATAGATTTTTGTGATGAAAGGTAATTTACAATGACAACAAAATTTTAATAACATGACGGAAAAATTGTCACAAAAACAAAAATATTGTGGTGACGTATGTACTATACTGTCACCTAAAAACAAAACTTTCATGACGAATTGGAAAATTGTCATAATGACAAAATACCACGGACATGCTATGACAATGCATGCGACGATGAATTATCGTCACCAATTATCAATAGTGACGAAAAAACATGTTTTCATGACAATTTTGGTGCGTCATGAAATGCAGAATTTCTTGTAGTTAACTGAAATTCATGATGCAAGGGATATTGATTTCACTGCCAGATCCATGTCATTAATATGCCCAAGAATCCTTGATATGGAAGCTAAGCTGAAGATCGCGCTATCTGCATTAGACTTCAAAACTTTGTTGCAATGCTTTCAACATTTCACTTGCCAGGGGTTCGACCAAATTGCTCATTTATCAAGGTTCCATCATTTGCTTTTCACTAAGCTCAACGATCAAGAATTCTTTACAACAAAGGGAAAGGTGATGCTAGAGCAAGAGATTTCTCCGCTAATCTTTGGAAAGCAGGAGGATTTTCAATCTGCTTTGGACTCCTTCAATGTCTTCCTTGAACAAATAGTGTAAGGACAGACAACTGAGGAGGAGAAGGTAGCTGAAGATGCTCTCAGAACTGCTAATTTGAACAAGTCATCTCTGCCGAAGCAACCTCATCACCAGCCCCAACATCAGTCTCAATCTTCAAATCAACAACAAAAACAACAAAGTCAATCGCACCATCAAAGCAATCATCCCAGCTGAGTAAAGTACTCAGCAATGATTGAAGATAAACTGTGTCAGTGAAACTGAACAGTTTATATTTTTTAGACCAAACTCAGCACGCATCTAAAACCTAAACTTGGAAAAGAATTTTTATAATTTTTTGAAAAGAACTAAGTAGAGCATTCACCCCCCTCTGCCTTTTATATTAAGTTGTTTCGAACCAACGAAGATATTTATCAATGATTTCATGAGACTTTTCATAATTTCTTGGCAGTTTTGCTCTTTTCCGCAACTCATTTGGCTTATGAGCCCTTTCTATAGTCTTCATATACAAGTAGAATACTCTTGCATATAATCAAAACACCCAAATTCCTCAACATATAAGATGTCCCCATTGTTTTACTATAAATTAACTATGCTATAGAGGTTTTTCATACAAAATAATATATCCAAAAGCATGACAGGCATAAAAAAGGATAAGTAAATGATCACAAAAAATGGCCTGCTTATTGCTTTATTTTAGGAGAATTTGACCGCAAAAGGAGCCACAAATTGATTTTTGGCTAGGTAGCATGGAAACGGGAATGGAAACGTTTCCGTTTTGTGGAAACGTATACCGGAAACTCCAAATATAATGTGAATTCAAGTTTCCGATGTGGAAGCAGAAACGGGGAAACGTTAGTATTTTGGAGTTTCTGTGCTTACTGGATTTTTGGGAACCATCAATGCTCAACTTTTAAATAAAAAATTTAGGTTTCTAAACTAATAACACTAATCTAGCTCTAATTTGAATCAACAATCAAGGGATCAATATGACAAAATTAAAGTTCAGGGGCATAATACAATAATGAACTGCAAAAATCAAGTCTTTACCTAACAAAAAAGTAGGCAACGTGTTGAGTCACTTGAATGACATCCTCTGAGAGTTGAATCATAGATAAACCCCATTCAAATACATTTACTGCAAAATTTATACAGATCCAACTGGTAAGTACATTCATTTCAGAGAAATCATAATAATTCATAGTCTTTATTATGATTCCTCTGTGAAAATAATTCAAAACCACTAAATCATTCCAATGAAACAAGATACCAAAAGGAAACTAGTAGAGTAAATGTAGAATGAAATAAAATCACAGTGGGATTTAACAATATCCTAAATTGCAGAGCTGAGAAAGATTAAGAAACTGAGCCGAGCTAAGGACCGAATGCAGTAGACAGGTTTTAGCCCAACTCCAAAACCTTTCTCATCATCATCTCAAGTGAACATGGATATAGAAAATGAGGAAATTATACAATTCATTCATAACAGAGAATAACAATCCCAAGACAGAAATGTATCAAATAATATTGAGCATTCACAATTACAAAACTTTGAATTTTAACGAAATCGCGCTTGAACAAAACTTGTTAATTAATGAATATCCAAGCTTAAAACATGAAAGTGAGATAGAACAGCTGTCAACCACAAACATGTTTCGGTAATAAAGCGAATATTCAAATATTCAAGCTTAAAACATGACCCCGTAGCTTGAACTCAATGACTATTGACAGTCGATACACAATGTATTAACTTTATCTCAGTGTCAGAAATTTAATATAATGCTTACAAGCAATGATCTCTACCTAAATTAGTAAGGAACCAAAGGAAGAATAAAATAAGCTAAAAATTTGAATAACTGAATATGAGATGATGCCTTCAAATTCTACAATTCTCTATAGTTAGCACAATTTTGTTTCTTTATATGATTATTCAAATTCAAAAGGTAAGAATTAATCTTACTTATAATTACCTGTCTTAGATTCACATCTTTTCTGGGTACATTGAACTGATATATTCTTCAGCTCTTTCAAAATCTTCCATTCTATCAACTCCAGAAAATTGCAAGCCTTTACTGGTAATAGCTAACAACTGATTGGCAATTTGAACATTCAATTTTGAGGTAATCTATTTAATTCATCACCGATAACCAAACCGCGTTCCTCCATTTCTTCCACAACTAACTTAGGCTCCTCAATCCTCTTTAATCTAATCAACAATATAAAAAGCATAATAAAACACATCAACAATTTAAATCAAACCACAACAATAAACTAATTAAAAGGCAACATTATACAAAACATAAAAAATCACAGAAAACACTAATTTTCAAAAATCCATAAAGTAACAAGCAAACCAAGAAACTATGAAAAGGGCTATCAAACTTACAAATCGCAGACAAAAATACATTTACAAAAGCAAAGACCAACAACTCTCCTCTCTCTTTCTATCTCCTTCAAAGAACAGATCGAACCCTAATTTTTTTTACAAACATGCAGTTTATTATATCCATAAAATTAGAACATTCAGCATCATAGACAAACTTGAATGAAAATTTAACGTGAAAAACAAAGAGAAATTACACAAAAAGTACATCAGCTTCAGTTACAACCCGCAGGCCATAGAGGAACGAAATATGAGAAGATGTTATGTGGTAAATTTGTATTTTTTGTATTTCTTTATTGAGTCTAGCTGTTATGTTAAATGGTGAGTTTTGGTTATGTTGAGTACTTAGCTAAATGGTGCGTTTTGCACTGTGATTGTGTTTTCTGTTATTGTGTTGTTAGGCCGTTGGTGGCTGGTATAAATAAGGCTCTTGTACAGAGAGCAGGGCATATATTTTTTATTGTGTGAACTAGAGAATTCCCTCCTCATTTCTATCAATCGATTCTCGTTTCTTCTTCTCTCTTATATTTCTTTGCTACGATTTATGTTGTACCATTTGGTATCAGAGCATCACTTTTGGCACTTGTGAATTCCTCTGTTTTTGCAAAATGACAAAGGCTAGAGATATAGAAGAAGCGCTACTGGAAAAAATGGATGTTATGATGGATGAGAAGCTCGATTTCAAATAATCCTTACCAATTGAAAAGCTGAAGGAATACTTTGAAGATCGGGATCGCGTAAGGCATTGGATGAAGCAGAGTCTTCATCTAAACCACGAGGTCATGTAGATCTCAACAAAAGTAATGAACAGACATATCAGTTAGCGACAAGATTTACTAAGGTGGATTTTCGGTGTTTAATTGATGGCTCAGATCTCACTAGATGGCTTTCAAATGCGAGTGGTTCTTCCAAATGGACCATACGCCTGCTAATTCCAAGGTAAACTTAGCTTCTCTTCACTTTAAAGATAGAGCCCTTGAGTGGCATCAGTACTATGTAAAAGCTACAAAGAGAGTAGGATTGTTGGCTTGGGAGAGATATGTAGTGGATTTGAAAGGTTGATTAGATGAAAGGATATTTGAGGATCCAATGGCTGAACTTAAAAGATTGAATCATGTTGGAGATATGATTGAATATATATATTCATTTGATTCTTCTACTCACCGAACCACACTTTCGGAAGAAAACATACTAAGTTGCTTTTTGACTTGATTGAAGGATGAGATTGGTTATCCAGTAATGATGCAGGTTCCTACATTCTTACAATAGGCATATGCGTTGGCTCAGATGCAGGAAGCATATTTGGTTTCCCTAAGAACTGGAAGAGCGATAGGGGTCAAAGGCAACTTTAGCACTCCTCATTATGAGAGGACTGATGGATCTAAGCCTGTGGTTGCCTTACCACTGAGAACCTTGGGAGCTGGAGACATAGCTGCGAAGCAAGAAGCAGATAAAGGAATTTTACGTACCCCTCCTATGAGCGGACGCAGTTTCGGTGGTCTAGTGCGGATGCCGCGATGTGCTGGCCCCGTGAGATGGGGCGTGGGGTTTTCGAAAACATTGATTTTCAACTTATGGAAGAGGGCGTTGAAAAGAGTGTTTCGCTTTGAAAAGTGTTATTTTCAAGTTTAAAAGACTTGAGATCGGGATCTCTAGCCTATGGTACTCAGAGTCGCCACCAGGATCAGCTCTTCCGGGAAATTTCTGTACAGCCTAGATCCGTTAAGCCTAAGCGGTACCATAATTCAGAAATTCAGGTCCAGGATGAGTTATCTATTTCATCGTCATTTGAGTTAAATTATACTATGATAGAAACCACGTTTATAATATTTGAACTTAACTAGATATTTTCAGTTTATGTTTATCGCACATGCATAAAACGGTAAATAAATAGCGGAAAGTAAACATGTAGGAAATTAAAAGCACCTATTCTACGGGGTATTAATTACATCATTGGGCTTGGGTATTTTACAAGTCGCCTAAATACATCGGAATCTAAGGGATACGATCGCCTAAAATACATCGATATCTAATAAATATTACATTGGATTTCGAAATGGAAAGCGATACCTTGAAGGAAAGTAAATCATAACATACATCTAACCTACACCCACAAAGGTTAGCACAAATACGGCACGCCACGCATAATTACAAGTATGTTTGTTTTGATTTTTACGAGACCCGTATGGTCTAATTTAAAACATCGGAGAGTTTGAAATTTCTTTTTCATAAAAAAAGTTCATTTTATACATACAAGTTTATTTAACCAATTTTAGTGAAAATGCCACATGCGAATATTTGTCAGGTCGGTTGTCCGGGCACTTCGGTTCCCTTCATCGAGGTTTCCTAACACACTTCATAATAATATTGATAGAAACTAAATCTAGGTCAAAGAACATAAACCGTGAAATTATTAAAAAGATCTCGAAAAAGAAACTATTAAAATTAATAAGATAATGTTCCGGTAAATAAAAAGAAATTCAGGTTTGTAGAATTTTCACATATACATTTCATGTTGCTGAAAATTCAGACCTCAGATCTGAACGGTCACCACTGACCCTCTTAAACATGAATCGAAATCTGAAAATCTTACAAACATGCTGCCTGTATTCTGCCTGGGAAATGACATCTTTGAACGATATCGAGATATCATTCAACGATGTCACGATATCGTTCAACGAAATCACGATATCTTTGAACGATATCGCGATATAGTTCAACGATATCGGGCATGCAAAATACATGCAGTTTGCTGTTTTTGCCAATTTTTACATTTTCACATTTTTAACACATCAAACACATATATATGATAAAAACACATGAAGCACGACTTTAGGAACTCAGAGGCTTACCCTGTAGCTGTGAATCCACTTTGTTCGGTCTACGAAAATACCCGGAAAGTCCTCCTTGTTTCTTTGGTTCAGTTTTGAGGTTTTTTACAAAAACGGAGATTAGCGGTCTTCTTTTTGAGGGAATGTAGTGCTTCCTGGATATGGTGTATGAAATGAGAAAGAGAAGAACAAGAGATACTTCTTCCTTTGGGTTTAGATCTTAGAAATGCTCTAAAACCTAAACTTTGAACTTTTGTTTGTGTTTTGTGTTTTTTGGGATTTCCTTTGGTTGTTTTTGCTGGTTCTTTATGCAGAGAGCTTCAGTTTTTCTCTGGAAAGAATCCCCCCTTTGACTGAAACTTAGCTCCCTCTTATGGACTCCCTTCAATCCAAAAGTCATCCACTTGCACCCACTCATTTTGTCATTTTCCCATCATTTTCTTCCACCCACTAGTGGTCATAATGGGTTGGCAGCACGTTGACAGGGTGTCTTGGAGAAAAAGTCTGAATTATGGGTGAGGGATGGGTTTTTTGTTGAATAATGCAAGATATGTTTTTTTTCTATCTGAAAAGTAGATATCATTAACGATATAGATGATATTGTTGAACGATATCGCCAATATCGTTAACGACATCTAACAAGGCATCATGCTTTTTCTTAGTTTAGGCTTTTTAAAGGAACAAAGGCCCAAAGAAACAAGGTAGATGATTTCCGGTCGATTTCGGGACCCTACAAAATGCAAAAAGCTAACAAGGGAAAATTACAGCTTCATCATCGAACTCGCGAGTAGGGAATAAAAATCCCATGCTCACAGGCTGCCCCTCGCAGGATCATGGTTGATATGAAATCAGTATGGTCCCACGATTGAAAGAGTAGCGGGGTTTAGAGATAATACCTACATGATCGCGGTTGGCATTATTTGGGGATGATGGTTGGAAGCTTTCATCTTGGTGCGGCGTTGTCAGGGATTGGCTTTTCCGTGCCCCTTAAGAATTGCCTACTTGGCGATGAATTGCCCAATAGATTGACCTTCGGATGAATGATATCGCTGGAACCGTGGGGGAGAGAACGTTGACAGTGTGCCTCCATTCTCCTAGTTCAGAATCTCGTGCGTAGGCTGTGAAAAGCCTACTGACGAAGTGGACCATAGAAAATTCGCTAACCATACGAAGGCCGGGATAAGGTGTGAATCGTAGAAAGTTCGGATGACTGTAAAAAATCAAGATTTTGAACTGTAAAAAGTTCGGGGCGACTGTAGAAAGTCAGGATTTTGAACTGTAAAAAGTTTAAATGACTGTAAAAAGTCAGGATTTTGAACTGTAAAAGTTTGAATGACTATAAAAAAATCAGGATTTTGAATTGTAAAAAGTTCGGCCGATTGTAAAAAGTTAGGATTTTGAACTGTAAAAGTTCGAATGACTGTAAAAAGTTAAGATTTTAAATTGTAAAAAGTTCGGATGACTCTAAAAAGTCAGGATTTTGAAATGTGGAAAGTTCGAATGATTGTAAAAAGTCAGGATTTTGAACTGTAAAAAGTTCAGGTGATTGTAAAAAGTCAGGATATTTCGAAGAATGCAAGTTATGAATGAATGCATGTTTTAATTTCTTGATTGAGATTGCTCGAAGTAAAAATTTTTACCCCTTCAATCAAGAATTGAAAATGTGCTGGTTTCTCAGGTTGGTGCGACCGAGTTTGAAAACATTTTGTCAAGTCCCAATAGTTTGAGGGTCGTCTTCAAAGTTAAAATATACTGAAAAAATGAATTTTAAAGGATTAAAAATGAATTTGGGCTGAAAACAAAAGAAATGGGCCAGGTTGAAAGACCATATCGTTAACGATATGGATTGATTTCGTTAACGATATCCATTGATATCGTTAACGATATCTAAATGACAGAATTAAAAAATAAAACCTAACTTTTTCTCATTCTTCCATTCATCCGAAAATTATTCCCAAACACCTCTCAAAATCGATTTTCTTCTCCAAATTCTTCGGCAATATGTTGTGCAAGATTAAGTCCCACAACCTGATGGTAGTTTCTTCCTCTTCCCTCGAAGATAATCCTGATATTCCGGGATTCAAACGGTGCCCCGTGGAGAAATCTCTATGTTTCAAGCGAGAAGACAAGTTTCTCAGCTTTGTCTTTAATTCCCGCATCGACACTCTCCGCCCAAGGCTCGGGGAACATGCTTCTACAGTCCAGGTAACCCGATAAATCTCCTAACTTCGAGTTTTTCCCAATTTCAATTCGAAAACCTAAGTTTTAGATTTGTGAAAAATGCATGATTTAGATGAAATTGATGCATGATTAGGCTTTATACTTTGATTATGCATAGTTTATGATGATTTAGAACTCGATGTGGGGAATTTAACCAAAGAAATTTGGATTTTTAGGGATCAAAATCACGACAGAGGTTGTCTCTGCCTCTGTCACTGATATATCGTTACCGATATCAATGATATCGTTTAACGATATCTATGATATTGTTAACGACCACGAAAAAGGGGGTGTAGAAATTCTTTCTACCTGATCTAAAAACCGCTTTTGAGCGTTATTTTAACCCAGTTTGTAATTCCCGAATGAATTGAAGTAAAAGGATACTGAATCTCTCATTGATTTTGAGACTGATCTTCTGTATTTTGTTTCTATCTTTTGCAGCCACAGACCTATACCAACTTTAGTGGTATAGGAGCCGTGGGACATTGGTGGAGCCGCACTGTTGGAGATCTTGAGCTTCAGGACGCCATTAATGCCACCGGGTTTGGTATGCTCGCACGAATCTTGCCGAGTCACATGCCATATTTGTCTCACCCTACTCTTACTGCCCTAGTTGAGCGGTGGTATGAGACTACTCATACCTTCCATCTTCCAATGAGAGAGCTGACCATCACTCCCTCCGACGTGGTGGCGATGACTAGCCTCTCCTAGCATCTGGGGGCCATTCACTTTGACATCTTCATGGATCGGTTCTCCACTAGTCACCGGGTCATAAACCGGGTGCATGAGTTATTTGGTTTGGCACTGCGCTCGGGTCAGCTCTCTTACAAGGAGCTGAGCCTGTATTAGGCCGTGATGGAGGTGGTGCTTGAGGAGTCACGGGCTCAGTGCGTGCGCTCCTATGTTATTTACTTGTTGACGGTGCTCTTCTTCCCCTTTGCTTCCAGCAAGATCAACTACGGGTTGATCTCTATAGTTGAGGATCTCGCCTCCATCCCGGTTTTGAACTGGCCGAGGGCCATTTTGGGCCATATGTATTATGGAATTTATTGCGCGGTGAGGGCTCACGAGAAGGCCCTCAAGTGAGCCACATCCTCCTCCAAGTAATTGATTGCCTTTCGTGGCCCTTTTTAACCTTGATTTCCTTGCAGGTCTGGGCTTTCTCTTACCAGATTCTTCCCCATCCGGTCTTCAAGACTGAGCCAGTTCAGGGTGAGCCCCTATTAGCCATCTGGTGCCGACTGTTTGGTGGTCTCCTCTAATGGAGAACTGGATATCGAGAGCACCTTCACCATCTGACCGCTGGGCAGGTATTGATTTGCTTCCTTTAATCATTTTTGTCTTCATTTTTTACTATGTCATTATAATCAACAAATTCTCTTATTATTACAGATTGATTCAGAACCTTGGACCAGCGTGCCAAATCAGGATGCGGTGGTGACTGTGAGGGCTGATGTTGATGATAACCAGCTGGTTTCAGAGTCTCCCCTCTCTCTCGAGTGGTACCTGGGGGAAAGAGTTTGATCCTGGTGGACTTAGAAAGTTGCAGAGCGACCTATAACTCCCCGTCCTCCTATTGGTGTTTTCTGACCCCACCTGATGATTAGGTCTGAAGCGGATTGCGCTACCTTCTTTGAAGGTAACGACATGGCGGTTCCTTCCATCGGTGGTTTGTATCAGGTGCATCTGGGGCGCCTGATCCCTCCTTGCCCTCGCATCTTTGATGATGATATGGAGGATTAGCATTGCTGAAAGGTGGCAGAGATGTCGGGCATGGTTTCCTCCGATGAGGAGGAGGAGCTACAAGGAGGCAATGGCGGCGACAATGGTCTTGATGATGGTTTGGGTCATGGAGGCGATGATATCGGTGGTGGGGACCTTGGCGTTGGAAACCTCAGTGGTGGTCCTGTTGGCAGCGGGGACTACAGAGGTGGCGGCCCGAGCTCTTCGAGGGTATGAATATCTTCTCAACTTGATCTCCTTTGGATTCTTATTATTTTTGTTGTGTATTTATGGCTTTTGTTAAACAGGTTGACGCAGGGAAGCGAGCTTGGGTACATAGATTAGGCTCTGAGGACCAGATGCTACATATCCTTGGCTTTGTAGAGGGTCATTCTACCATGTATCTGGAGACCAGCTTTTCCTTGATGGTGAGAGTAGGGGAGCGATGGAATTACACTCTACCCCAGAGCACGTATCCTGTGAGCTTTGCTCCTGATGATACCACTCATGTGAGTTTCGTTCTTTGAAGCTTTGACTTTTAATTCCTTCAATTCATATCTTGACTTTGTTTCTCAAATGGTAGGTTCCCCGGGCTGATGCTGAGCTATATGTCCGCAACTACTGATAAGTGTATAATTACACTTATTATCATGATAATTTTATACAATAAACACTATAGTTTTAGTCATTTTTATACTTCATATAAAAGATTTCACATGGTATGTAGTTATTTTTGATGCAAATGCAGATACTAGGTAAATCTTGGGAGCAAAATGATCAAAAGTGGAATTCTATAAAAAAAAGAGTAAAAAAGGTGCAAAAAGATGCATGGAATTTAAAGATTTGGCCTAGGATCGAAGCTGTCGAAGATCGGTGAAGTTGAAGGAAATTTTTGAAGAAAACTCCATTCACAGTCATGACAATCATTCGCGGTCATGACCTGGTCACTTCAGAATAGAAATCTGCCAACAAAAGATTCACGGTCACGAATCACTTATCGCGGTCGCGACTTGGACGGTTTTCTGGTATTATCTTCTTAACTACCAACCACTAGATAAGTATGATCAACCACCATAAACTACCAATGAAAAGACACTTATCAGGAGTCAACCAATCATGAAAAGGTGCCTATTCATTGTGGATAACATCAAGTTTCACCAACCAATCAAAGTGAAGAGATGCAATCTTTCACCAATGGATGTGACTCTTCATTTGGATAGATGCAACCCTTCAAACTCTATAAATAGGGTTCCAATTCTTCACAAATTGCATGCACCACCAGTGGCATATCGTGCAGAATGAAGGGGTGGAAAAGTAGTGCATAATGTGTGTATAGATAGAGAGTAAAAATGTCTAGTTTTTGCTACGTTCATGAGCATTAGCGAGAAAATGTATAAGTGATTCGAATCCCTGTTTTGATCACTAGATTTCTTTACATATTCGAGCATTTGTTGTATGAGTGTAATTGCAAAGCACTTATCAATAAAAGTTTTCATTCTTCAACATTCGTTTGTTCGATATTCACAAAGCACTCACGGAATTTTCTGCGCACCATTCTATTTTCCATGATTTTTAGTCTGATTTCAAATCTCTTTTGCAATTTTCTTTGTATTAACATATTCTACACTTCCTGATCTTTCTAGAATGATAAAGATCATTAAAATCCGTTAAGTATAACAAAAGTTATGATCATTTGAAGTTTGGATTATGGTTTTTGCTATTTTCTGCTGTTTTTTGCATGTTTCTGCAGGTTGAGGGAGTCGATATCGTTAATGATATCAAAGGATGTCGTTAAAAATATCAATGATATTTTTAACGATATCAATGATGTCGTTAACGATATTGGCTACGGCAGAACGCAGATTTGCTTCGTTTCGCTCCTTTTCGAACCGTTTAAGCCCGGAATGACCCGCGGAGGCTATCCTGACTTCAGAAACTCCTCATCGGGGGTAAAAAACCTCTGATTTGTAATTATTTTGGATTTATATGTGATTTATTAACGTGTTAATTTGTCAATAAAAGTTCGGAATAGCAATGGAAGAGTTTCGGGCCGTCCATATTGATATCGCCCGTCACAGGGAAGTCGATAACAATATGAATGACGTCGTCACCGTTGTTAATCCCAACGATGACCATATTGTGCATGTTTGACCTAGATTTAAATTCATAAACATTTTTTTAGGTCACCCCCACGAAGGGAATAAAAAATATTCCCGGATAACAGTCCACACCATTTTGCCATGCGATCATTTTCAATAATAAAATCAACTAACATACTTGTATAAAAATGAACCATTTTTGTTCCAAGTAATAACTTTAAATCTTTGATGTTTTAATTAGGCCACATGGGCCTCGCTAAAATCAAAATCGAACATACCTGGTATACTTGATACATACGTGTAAATATTGCATTGTATTTTGTGCTAACCCTTGTGGATGCAGGTTAGATCTTAGGATTTAATTTCCTTCGTGTATTGTATATATTTGTACAAATTGTAATTCATAGATTAGGCGGGCGGTTGTATCCCCCGAGGTTATTTAACCATTAATCTTTACTTTTTCGCCTTTACTTAACGCTTGATGTATGGATTTATTACTTTCCGTATGCGTGTTAAATCATGCATTTCAAACCCAAAACAACGTAAGTGTGAATATGCATTATTAAGAGAATATGGTTTTCTATAGATGTAATATAATATGATCCAATGAGAAATAAGAAACTTATCCCGAACCCGAATCTCTGTGTCTTGTTGGGCCGTCCCCCGGACGTTAAGCCTCACAGGACTCTAATTCCTGGAAAGAGCTAATCCAGGTGGCAACTCCATACCAAGAGACGGTGGATTCGGGTTCGAACCAATCTAAATAACATTTTCATCCTCTCTTCAGAAAAACTTTTCCCGGGCCCCCGGCCCGGCGCAAACCATTTTCCAAACGCCCCGGTGGACCGTGCCTCTAAACCGAGCGCTCTCGGCCCACCGTTCTGTGTCGTCCACTCACAAATAGCATCCTAGTGGAGGTTCTGTATGGGCCGAGACTGAATTCAAAGCAGACGTAGGAATTGCGGGAATTGACGACTCCCATTAAAGAGTGGATACGGTTTGATCAACTTTAGCTTTCACTTGCATACCTTACAACTTTGCTTTGCTTTCTACTTATACTTTCTATTTC
>CATIWQ010525276.1:0-16082 GCA_949673415.1 Euphorbia schlechtendalii
ATATAATTGCATTGTTTACTTAAAATCTTTAATATTCAGTAAAATTTATTGCAATCAAGTATACAAATTTAATAGAATAAAATATAGGAACTTAAAATAATTATAAATTTAATGTATAAATATATAATAAATAAATAAAAATATTCGTCGGGCCGGGTACGGGCCGGCTTGGGTATTTATATAAAAACCAAACCCGACCTATAAATCTTCGGACTTCGACGGATTCAGGCTCGGGCCAGGCTTTTTTAAAAAATAAATGTCCAAACCCGGCCCGTTGAAATAAGCTGGGGCCGGGCTGGGTGGGTACCCCGGCCCGCGAACAGGTCTAGTTAAAACTAACAAAGTAAGTGTTTTAAACGTAAAAAGGTAAAATGGTAACAGCAGGTAGAAATTTAAGCTTTTTTAATATTTTTGTTGTCTCGTTTACGACCAAATTCGATTTATTATAACAATGTTTAGTCTCTACAGTTCGTAAATTTAAAAGTAACGAGTTCAATGTGAAGAAAATGGCTCAAACTTCTACTGTCAAAAGTAAATAAATAAGAGGTGAAAGAAAGTTTAAAAAGTTTCACTGGAGGCGTGGGGACCATAAACAACGAGGTCTCTGTCTCTTGCTTGACCGGGGGCCCAATCTCCCTCCATAATCGCCTTTATTTGAATACCGGCAAAGCAGATACATTCCCAAAATCCAACTCACTTTTCCCTCCGCCCAGTTTCATTTTGTACTGGTTTCGCCATTTTTACGAAGAAGAAGAAGAAGAAGGTGATTTGTTACTGTGATGGCTTCGAACGGTAATAGGAATGGCACTTCAAAGACATCGATGAAGCCAACTACTTCTAATTTGAAACAATCCTCTTTTAAATCCAGACTCCATCCTTCGGGATCCGTACTTCGCCGTAGCGCCCCTGGTTCCTTCACTTCTAACGGAACCTCCGCTGCCGGAGATGATGGAGGTTAGCTCTTTTCTTACTTTTTTTTTTCTTTCTTTTCATTCTCATCAGTGTGTTTTTGTTCTCTCTCGAATTAGGTCTCGTTGTTTTACTTATGCGTTTTAGAAGCCTGTCAATTGCTTAACTGTCTTTTTTTTTTTTTTTTTTTTGTGGATAATGTTATTTTGTTTGACATTTTAAGTTCGTTGAAGTAGTCTATCATCGCATGAGATAAATGCGCGGTGGAAGTTGAAAATAAATCGGTCGGTTGTTCGAATTGATGAAAAATGTAAGTAACAAAGCTTTGATCCAATGGTCTGCTTAGTGCCTGGAAGAGTTCGAGTGGCAGTAAGGTTACGACCACGAAATGCTGAAGAGTCCGTGGCGGATGCTGATTTTGCTGATTGCGTGGAATTGCTGCCAGAGGTGCGATTGAGTCTCACTGATTGCCACAGTTTTAACTTTTATTTTTAAAATTCTTTCACGATTTATATGATTTGGTCCTTGCTGTGACTCCATTAGTCATTCGATGTTTTTATTGTGCTCCAGTTTAAAAGGTTGAAACTACGAAAAAACAATTGGGATGCAGATACATATGAATTTGATGAGGTTCTGACTGAATTTGCTTCGCAGAAGCGTGTATACGAAGTTGTTGCCAAGCCCGTTGTTGAGGTTTGTTGTTTTGGTACATTTCTCTTCCTTTTCTTATTTCTTAGTAAGTTCATCACCTTTCTTTTTTTCAGATTTCAGTGAATGATTTTGCTAAATATTAGAGAATGTAACGTATTTGCTGGCCCTAAGCATTATTGTTTTTCCCTATTTTGTAGAGCGTTCTCAATGGCTACAATGGAACTGTAATGGCATACGGTCAGACTGGTACAGGTAAAACTTTTACTGTTGGACACCTTGGAGATGATGATACATCTGCACGAGGCATCATGGTTCGAGCAATGGAGGATATTATAGCAGATATTTCTCCAGAGATTGATTCTATTTCAGTCTTGTATTTGCAGGTTCTTATATTTGTTTACCTAAACTTTCTATATCTTCATTTACCATCCTGGAGATTTGGCCGTCCCTCATTGATCATCAGAATAACCTATTGTTGTTCTTAATGTATATGCACAGCTTTATATGGAGGCTATTCAGGATCTCCTTGACCCGACTAATGATAAAATTAGCATCGTAGAGGATCCAAAAACTGGTGATGTTTCTTTACCTGGGGCAACTCTAGTAGAAATAAGGAACCATCGGAGCTTTGTGGAGCTGCTAAGATTAGGGGAAGCTCATAGAATTGCTGCTAATACAAAAATGAATACAGAATCATCTCGTAGTCATTCTATTCTCATGGTGCGAAAAATGTTGTGTTCTTTCATGAGTTCATGCATCTGCTTTCCTTTATAGGCCTTTGATGTATGCTTAACTTGGTTATTGCAGATTCATGTGAAGAGGCAAGTTGCTGGACTGGAATCAGAAAGTCCAGTTTCAAGTGATATTGTTAACTCTTCTCACCTTGTCAAACCTGTCAAGCCACTTGTTCGCAAGAGCAAGCTGGTGCTAGTAGACCTAGCTGGTTCAGAGCGTATTCACAAGTCAGGTGGATATTAAAGCTAAATTTTTTATCTTAGCTTAGTAATCTTACTAATTAGGTGTTTTAAGTACGTATTAAATTTATTTTATGCTTATCAAACCCATGTTGGATAGCATAAGTGGTTTTGGAGGATAATGTTTGGTGCCAATTTTTGAAAATCTTATTTATTTTTTGTGTACGCACACATGCTTGATGATGTAAATCATAGGATGATTGACATGGAAGAGTTGTACAACAGTCATGTGTGATAAATTATATTTCAAAAGTGAAAGGAAGATTCTACAGAACTATGGCTGTCCTCTATCACGAGTGTAGGAAATGTAGGTGCAATGGCTCCATAATTGCATCTTGTAGGAGTGTAACTTTCTATCTTATCTCTGTGTGAATTACTTTTTCAGATTTATATGAAGCGAGAAGTGACTTCCATGATTGAGCTGCTTCTGAGTTTGACTTTATTTTTTCAACTCATCTTTGGATATGCTGTAAACTTATTTCTTTATTTTTTACCAGGAAGTGAGGGGCATATGCTAGAAGAAGCAAAGTGCATTAATCTCTCACTCAGTGCATTAGGCAAATGCATAAATGCATTGGCAGAGAATAGTGCTCATGTGCCCATTCGTGATTCAAAGCTCACTAGGCTGCTCAAGGATTCATTTGGAGGTCAGATTTCTTCCATGTTCATTCGAAAGAATTAAGCTTATCTAATACTTCAACTTAGTAATTTAACCTGGTAATGACTTATTCCTTGTCTATACATATACAAATTTATACTTGGATGTTTTTATGATTATTCTTTGCATTTTTTTTTTCTGGGGGTAAGAATGATGTGATTCCTAGTATGTTCTGATTAACTTATCATCATATTGCAGGCACAGCAAGAACTTCATTAATTGTAACCATTGGCCCATCCCCTCGCCATCGAGGGGAGACTACAAGTACTATCTTGTTTGGACAAAGGGTTAGCCATACTGCTTTATAGGTTTAAATGCATGCATGTTCCTTGTGATGACTGTACATGGTGATGTTCTTAGATATCCCATACTATGTAAAGATCAATAATGAATTTGTTGCTCTATCTATCTTCAGGCAATGAAGGTTGAGAATATGTTGAAAATAAAAGAAGAATTTGATTATAAGAGCTTATCACGCAAACTTGAAATGCAAGTGGATAAACTCATTGCAGAAAATGAAAAACAACAGAAAGCATTTGATGATGAGCTTGATAAAATAAATCAAGAAGCAGAAAATCGTATTGCTGAGGTTGAAAGAAGCTTTGCAGAAGCCCTAGAGGTTTGTTATGCTATTTCAGGTTTTTTTTTTATAAGAATGATTTTGTTGTCTGGGTGTATTGTCTTTTTTTTTAATAAATGATAACATGTTGCTTAATTCTTGAGGTTGGTGACTTGGTGCACCTCTCTATTTGTCACCCAATGTGAATACAATGTTAAAAAGAGGTAAAATGCAAAGTGATAGAGAAGACGGAAAAAAAAAAAGAAAAGAAAACTTCGGCATGGAATCTATTTAGGGGTAGCCCCTGTTGAGTTCCTTTCCTGTATTGCATTTGAACATCTACGTTCTGCTCATTATGGTTTTGCCATTTCTTAATTACAAATATTAAAATATGGTGTAACTGTTTGCAGAAAGAGAGGCTAAAATGCCAAATGGAATATATTGAATCAGTGAAGAAGCTGGAGGAGAAAATGGTGGCTAATCAGAGGAAGCATTCTGATGGATTTATCAACAATAAATGCATTGGGGAGGTACACTCTTCTTGGTCTATTGCCATATTTCAGTTCTGTTGTTTAGGCAATTAATTGTGTTAGTTGATGATTTGATGACTATCAGGACATAATGACTTGATGAATGTTTATTTTCTGTTTTCGTCCCATTTTTAAAAATCTGTTGCATACAATTCGTGCATGATAAATTATAAGACAGAATTTTTGTAAAATCAAGCTCTCTGCTTTTAATAAAGTTCCCGTTGCCTCAAATTTTAGTATTCATACTGGAATATAGGATGTAGTTCCTTTAGACTAGAGAATCCTTTTTTTCTGTCTAACTTTTTTCTGCTTATTGTCTTCCTATTTTGCAGAGGACTTGTGCTTCTAGTTCTGAGGAAGTTTCTGAGATAAGAAAGTTACTTCAAAAAGAAATTCAACTAAGAAAGGCTGCTGAAGAGGAGGTCAACAAGCTTAAGAGTCAGTTAGAAAATTTTATGCAGTCCGTGGTATAATTTTTTTTCTGCACATGGAGAATATATTAGATATTATGTAATCAGCATGTATCATGTTTATATTTGCTTTATTTCGTAGTGTTACCTTTTCTCATCTAGTTTCTCAAAAGAAAGGATAGTGATGAGAGACGGCTTAAGACTTTTGATGCTTATGGTCTTTATTTCTTTCGTTTAAGGCTGGTGGAGATACAGAGATAGCAAAGGTTCACAAGCTTTTGGAGGACGAGACTTGTCAGAAAAAGAAACTAGAAGAAGAAATTGTGTCATTACGAGGTCAATTATTACAAGCGACCCTTGAATCTGATCAGGTACTTGGTTGAGAAAGTTTAAGCAAATCTTTTCTTGACGACTTTATGATAATTTTCTGTTGATTTTACATGCTGGGAATGCTTGAGCTTTCTGAAGGGTAGGGAGCACTAATAAAAGAAGAAAATTTTCCTAAATATACCCTCTCTGATGTTTCTTTGTTTATAGACAAGATGTCTTGATAGAGGTGGATCTGGAAATGCCTTTGCCAGTTCAGATTCTTTTGGTTCTCAAGTTAAGAATTCTCAGTTTAAAGAGAATGGGAATGGTCAAACAGCACAAATGACAACACTTTCTGAGCGAGGTTTGTAAGTTATTAGGCAAAATAATTCTGTCTGATTTAATGTGCATTGTCCTTGTAGTTCATGACAGTCAATTTTGCAGTTGGACTGCAAAGGATCTTATCATTGCTTGAATCGGATGATGCCAACGTACGGATCCATGCAGTAAAAGTTGTGGCTAACCTGGCAGCTGAAGGTGAGAACTCTCCTCTAGCGAACAACCCACCAACACCATGCACAAAGAAATTTAAAAGGCAATATATAAGGGCAATAATTTTACCTGAAAAAACCCTGATGATATTGATATATTATGCTTCTTGCTAATAGTCTGTTCTAAACGTCAGTATCGTGCCTGTTCCTTGGTTGCATTAGGCCATTATACGCGAAATACTCTTGTACAATACTGATATTTTTTTCTTGATTGGAAAATTGATCAATAGCGTGTATGATCCATTATTTACTCACATGCGTGTTCCATATCTATGAAGCAGATGCAAATCAAAAAAGGATTGTTGAAGCTGGTGGTCTTAATGCCTTGCTAATGCTTCTTAGAAGCTTTGACGATGAAACTGTTCGCAGAGTTGCAGCTGGTGCAATTGCCAATCTTGCTATGAATGGTAATAAGTTAATTTCATATCTTCAAGACTGCAGCAGTAGTCTTATTCCTTATTCGCTGCAGGGTAAATAAACTGTTTGATTCCTGATTTAACTTCTTCAATAACATTGTAACAGAAGCTAATCAAGAACTCATAATGGCTCAAGGGGGAATCAGTTTATTATCTGTGACAGCATCAGATGCTGAGGATCCACAGACTCTCCGCATGGTAGCCGGAGCTATAGCAAATTTATGCGGAAATGGTATTGTGTTCTTTTGGTTATTAACCCATCAAACATATCTAATTTAAAACCTTTTTCTGTTTTTAAATATACCATGATAGAAATTTTCCTAGACACTTTCAGATTTTGAATTTTGAACTGTTGGTCACTGTCAATTTACCAAACATGATATTATAGTACAAGTTATAATTTCGATATAATTGACCTTCAGACAAGCTACAGACGAGGCTGAGGTCTGAAGGTGGGATCAAGGCCTTGCTCGGAATGGTGAGGTGTGGACATCCTGATGTTCTCTCTCAAGTTGCTCGCGGAATCGCAAACTTTGCAAAATGCGAATCACGAACACCTGTCGCACAAGGTTAGTAATTCCGCCAATGCCTAGTAGTGTTTTTGAGTCTTGGCTGCCTTTTCACAAACCTACAACCAATCACAGGATCAAAAAGTGGCAGATCCCTTCTAATAGAAGACGGAGCACTTCCATGGATTGTTCAAAACGCCAACGATGAATCGCCACCGATCAGACGCCACATCGAGCTTGCTCTATGCCACTTGGCACAAAACGGTGAATGATCGATCCCCTGTATTTTTGGTTTTATTATTCGAACATGATTCTTAAAGCACTTGATTCTTGAAATCTCAGAAGTAAATGCAAAGGACATGATAAGTGGAGGTGCACTATGGGAGCTAGTTCGCATCTCGCGGGACTGTTCTCGAGAGGACATAAGGAGCCTGGCTCGTAAAACTTTAAACTCAAGCCCTACGTTTAGATCAGAAATGCGAAGATTACGAATCGATTGTTGACTGCTAAGTTAATCAGTGTAGGGAGAAGAAGGATTTCTAAGGCTTATGTATATATTCACCAAGAATCATGCTGGCCAGCAATTTTCTTGTAAAGAAGCGAGGTTGGTTTTGTATTGACCTGTGCTACGTTTAAAGTATAGCATATTATTATGTGCAAGGAAAATAGGATCTAGGGGCTTACTTTCATCTGCAGTATATCAACAACTATTGTTGTTTTATCAATTTCATGTGTAAACACTAATTATTTTTCTCATTATATTATAAATGAACTTGTAGACTACCTTACGGTACATGTGAGCTACAATTCAAGGCTTAAAACTCTTGAATTTGTCCAAAATAGGTTATTGTCACCCTAAACTTTAAACGGTAACGTATAATCCTCTGTACTTGTTTAAAACGCGTCACTTTACCTCTTCATCGTCACGTTTTAATCTATGGTTGGTTTGACTTTTTAAAGATGTTATTTTTTCTTTTCAATCGAAAGCTGACACGTGACATTGATGGGGAAAACTTGTGCATTTTAAACAAGTCCAGGAGGGTATTTGATACATTTTGAAAGTTCAGGAAGTCGAGTTTATTTTGAACAAATTCAGTAGATGTAGATGCATTAAGCCTTCTTTCAATTTCATACATATGAATCTTTTGATTCATTTGGTTCTCCCGCTCAATTATTTCAATTAATTGTAGGGAAAATCCCATCATGCATTGATCAGTTAGTAACCTCTTAGGTTTGCTTAGCATCATTTTTTTATGTCATTTGTGGCATATGTCTATTCAACTACAGTCGAATAAATTTTCGTGGTGTGACATTTTTCTACTCTAAATTTTATATAAAATTTATTTCTCAAAATTAAATTTAATATTAATAACAAAAAAGAACATATAGTTTGCAATAACTTCAACTCAAAATTTAGGAGTTGTAAATTTGTTCACAGTTTTCTTATATATGTTTTTATTAATCTAATTGTAAAAAATTCACCGTATGAATTAACTGTTTTAGTAATTTTTATATAGCAAGATTAATGCGGTGAATGTGATGGAATGAGGGCTCAAATATTTGCCCTCTTTTTGCTACTTCTAGGCCGTAGGCCCACTTTATAATCTTCGTATGCGCTTACAAGGGGCTAGGATGGCTCAGACTACAACTCACTGATTATGGGCTTTGGTGCTAGCTGCAGTACGTTTTAATATCTTAATTATGCTATTTTCCTAGTAGAGATGTTAACGGGGCATGTTCGGTACGGATAGTGCAATTCTATTTTGCATTCAATGTTTTTCGGATGCGGATTCAGAGATTTCTTATTTAGTGCTTTGAAAAAAATTTCACACCAACTCCGCACTTGCATGGGTATCGTGTAATCCCCTCTCAACAATGAATTTTAAGTAATGTAATTTTATATATACAAACATTGTTCATTTCCATATTAAAATGGTAACGGAAAAAATATTGTTTAAAATAATGTTTTAAACACTAAATGATTAGGAAATAAATAACATAGTTGATGTTTTTCTTCTTTTATATATATATATATATATATGTTCGCTGGGTTCTTTTTGGGCAAGGTCGGGGAACGGGTATGGCTCTATCTAAATTCACCCATCTTTCCAACCAAGCAGTATAACTTTTTCCATTTTCATTCTCGTGAGCGAAAATTTTTCGTATTTTTTCCCAAACCCATCGGTTCGAATACCATGAGCTCCAGATATTCTCCACCCCATTGACATCCCTAATTCTTAACAAAGAAATACACTCGTGTAAAAAAAATTTTAAGTATATAATTTTTAATTTACACAAATATATAATAAAGTATTCATTTTCTTTCGTCACTTGTTCGCTCATTTTTCACTTCATTCTTCTCATGGTACTCTTTGCTTTTTTGAATTTTTCTTCTTAACTAATTATATATCACAAACCTTTCATCTATTTTATATAAACGTATACCATCAAACCCAAAAAAAATTGGCTCGGGGCCAGCCTTGAACCAGAACCAGCTACTTCGTTAACTAACTAAGCCCGAAAGGGGAAATGATAAATATTACAATTGAAATGATGTTTCAGCAAATCTTGCTTTTTTTCTCTTGGCACGTGTGGTTGTTAGCTTTTCACCTAATAATTTTGGAAAAAAGAAAAATTATGAGACGCTAAAAAAAGCAGAAAATTAATTCTGTAGTTACCTCACCTTATAATTATACAACCTTATGCTGCTATTGTGATAAAGTTGCTTTTTTAACATATTGCAAGCAATTATTAATTAAATTAAAACCTTACTACTTTAATTTAATTCATCTTTTTGTAGAAAAATATTATAGTATATATGATCATACAATGGGTTTTAAAATTAATTATTAGACGAAATTCACATTTACGTTAGCACTGAATGACTCTTTAAATCATTTTCATCATTTTAGTTTGTTAATTAACCTTTTACTGAGAATAGATATGTTCCAGTTAATTATCTTATATAGATGTGATACACTGATTAGTTAGTGACCTAGATGAATGATATCACTTTTCTTTTGTTATTGTTTTCGACTGATAGAAAATTTGTACCGCTTTTGCCAATTGATGTGCAAATACGCTATAAGGCTAAGAATCTTTATCTTATCAGTAAGTTTTATAATAAAAGATATAGTACAACCTTACATAAAACAAAATCAATATATATGGACCTTTAAATTCTTTTAAATATTTGCTATTTAGATAAATAATATCCGGATAGATGCAATTTTTCTTTTTTAATACTCTTCTTTAAAAATAATATCAACTTTCTAATAATTATGAGCAAATTATATAACTTGTAAAGATAATTAAGTATAAACGAGATTTGTTGGGATAAATTTCATCTATCTAAACAGTCTTGCTGTATGAATTTTTTTTTATATCATACAATTAAAATATAATAATTTCTAATATTGTTAAAATTACGTTTTGTCTTTTTTATATTTGGGTAATTCGCTCTTGTTACCAAAAGAGACATACTATAAAATATTTTATATACGCTTTGAACAAAAAATTAATTGCTAATAGATTGGTGTCTGTAAACCAATATATACTAATCTCCTCCAACTTATTTACAAGTCTGTTATAATCCTGTAACATTTAAAAGACCAAATAGCCCTAAAATTTGCCAAAAGTTCTCGAATTTAATATACTAATTACCCATTGTTCCTCAAAGATCTAATAATGTTCGATAGCTGTAAGATTATACCCTGGACCCTTCTCCTCAACAGAAAAAAAAATAAAGATCTACTAGAGAAATTACGCCTCAAATGTATCTGTTTGAAAAAAAAAAATCTCCATTGCCACATGAAATTATTTATGGGCGAGCTTCCCACATTAATAATTTGAGAGAGGAATTAGAGGTTTGAGTTAAACTAAGATAATCAATATAAAGAATAAATTTTATACATAACTCTAATTCAATAGGACAATTGATTATGAGAATACGTGAAAAAAATAATATAATGGGTTCAAAATATTTTGGATTAAATGATTAAGACAATTAACACTCCAAATGAAACCCTATATAGATCTAGGCCACCTCACAATGCATAGAATCAAATTAAAGAATAAATCCTAATAACATGGGGTGTGAAATACTCAATTGAGGGGACCAACATGTATGTATGCACATGCTATATTTTCCAACACACAAACAGCTACATATTTGGTATCAATCTAGAAATGGGTACAAACTATGATGAGTACATTTCAAGTCATTTTCTCTCTATCTCAAATTGGATTAAAAAGTATTGGATATTAAAAAACAGTTATCATAATAGAAAAACCAAATAAATCAATATACAAGGTGACATTAAATTTTTTGAGATTGGAAAGAACCCATAATAGAAATAAAAGGAACCATATTAAAGATCCTAGTAAAGCTAAACATTTGTGGGTCCAAAAATACATCTTTCTAAGTAATCTAATATGACCATATGCAAAGGAGAAGGAAAAGGTTACATATAAATAAGATAAAAAATAATATCCATTTAATTTTTTCAAAGGTTGATATAATTAATGCACAGAACAACCTAATTCGAGGTGGGGATCAAATGTATTGCCATGATAAAAAGAAAAGCAAAGAAAAGAAAAAGGCAAACATAATAAGAGTGGGAGTCTTAATATGTTTCATATGTAGTTTTATAAGCTATTTATTTTTTTTATATAGTTAGTTTAATGATTGAAGAGTTGTTCAAAGAATCAAAGATGTGTTAATGATGAAAAACCAGAATAGCATTTTCACAAAGTACAATACCTTTGGTCCACCTAATTATGCAAAATCTAGGTGACATATGATTCATTTTTATTATATTTTCAGGATTTAAACCTGATACGCTTACTTATATCCTATTTTCTTTATAAAGAGAAGCAATATTTTTGGATAAGCTGCATCCAAATCAGAAAATGATACACACATATATATAGCTGATAAACAATAAAATAAATACAGGCGTTAAATGTTTTAGACTAATGGTTGAGATTTAAGGTGTGATTCTAAAGATTATAGATTTGAGTTCACGTTAGAAAAATAAGTTTTTGACATCCTTAACTTTGAAATGTGTCAAATACCTTCTCGATGAATCATAAACTAACATGTGACGATGAAAGGGTAAAATAACGTATTTTAAACAAGTTTATGAGACTATCTATCACATTTTAAAGTTCAAGATAGTAATAACTCATTTTAAAGAAGAACCTTTTAAAATATATTGAATACAAAACTTTAAGATATTTTGTTTCTTGTAATAAATATATTTAATATTAAATTGTTTATTAATATACATGAAAAATTTGAGCCTTAAGCGTGTGTGGTTCGAACTTCAAACTCATAACCTACTCTAATAGTAGGTACTTAAAACCCTAAGTGAGAATTAATTTCGACCGAATAAAAATGGGGGCAATATACTTGTACAAAAAGAATAACAAGAACAAGACACATTTCTTCGAGTTTGACTAAAAAAGGTAGAACTATATATGGAATTTACTCTCAAACGAAAGAGAAGCTGAAAAGTGAAAACACATATACTAAGAAAGAAGAAGACGCATGAATAAGGTGCAAATGAAATCAAATTTCAGAATCGAAGAAGAAGATAAAAAACATTAAAAGAACAAAGAAAAAAAAACATAAATAGATACAAAATTAAAAATAGCGTCTCCAAAAATTCTGCTGGTAATAATCATAAAAGTCAACATCTGGTAATTCCCTGAATTATGCTGAAACTCAGGACAACATTATAAGAAACGGTACTAATGTAGGAAAATCCAAAAATAGAAAAAACAGCTCAAAAACATCAATGGAGAATAAAACGGTAACTAGGGTTTCAGAAATTCGAACAAATCAGTTCCAATCAAGCATGAAGACAAATCAAGTATGCATCTTTTCTCATTTGGGAATTTGAATAGCTTACCTTTAATTGTTGATTCTCTGATAATGGAGACTAAATAAAAAACTATGGGAATTGTAGAGAGAGGGAGAAAAAGAAAGAAAGATTGAAACTTTAACGTATAAGTTGATGAAGTTACCGACCTCGAAAAGGAGCTGTGACAGAAGCAGTTTGCACGTGTAGTAAACCCAGAACCCAATGTTCATCATCTCTGCCACACCTTCCATTTATCTTTAATAAAAACCCTAACCAGTCAAAAAGCCAAATAAAAATTGCAATTTCACAAACAAACAAAACAAAACAAATAAAAAAAAGGTAAGGAAGGGAACCCTAAGCCCATCACTTCCCATCATCTCTTTACTTTTATTTCTTCTCTATTGATCATTTCCCCCACTTGCCCCCACCAATGATACTTCACCCCATCTAATCAACCCATTATTAATTAGTACCTGTTGGTAATTTTTCAATGCGATTGACATTAAGCTTCGGATATACTTATGATGAATTGCAAGTGTATTAAGAGAGATTGATCACATTAAAGAGTACATCAATTTTTATAAAGCCACAAAAATTTCAAAAGTCAATTTTTCAAAATCTCATGTTACAGGAAGATCAATCACAACTGATCTGAAGCTCGCAAATTTTGATTTATTAAAAGGAGAAATGGGTAAAGAAAAAGAAAATGAGAGGAACTGATCAAATCATAAGTTTTAATTCATTCTTTATAAAGAATGATCAAAAGATGATCTGAAATTGGTATGGCTGACCATATCTTGATCTTCGGTTGGTCTGCTTCATTAAAAGAGTTTCTCTCATTAAAAAACACAATTAAAGGAAGATTAAAGAGAAAATGATGCAAATTTGTACATCCTTCTTCAATCAAAGGCAGATGGTCAACATTGATACCCTAATAATTAAACCCTTAAAGGACGAACTAAGAAAAGAAGAAGAAAAATGGAGATTGAAGATTTAGGTAGAACAAGTGATTTTCTGTTTCTAATATGGCGGACGGCCAGTTCCCCAATAGGCTTCATTTGGCAGTTGCACTGAATTTAGCAGATTCGGCGGCAACCCTTGAAATACCGACGGATTTGGATCTTGCATTAGCTGCTGTTCCTGCTGATTTTGTTGTTGCGCCGGTTGAACTCCCGGCGATCCAAGAGATCCACTTCCCGGCGCCACCGCCACCTGTCCTTCATCCTCCTCTAGCGGCAACCTCTCATACGCCGCATTTCCAAATGAAGCAGCCATAATCACCACCGGTCCAGAAGCTAGAAGCGGACCAACCACCGCCCCTCCCACCACCTGACCTTGACCACCGGCTAAATATATAGTCAACCCCGACGCAGCTGGCGGAGCTGGAGGCGGCAAAAAGGAACCGGAAAGCGATAAAATCTCAAATCTACCATGTAAAGTAACAACTGCACCAGGTGAAGCCGGTTGCCGGAGAGTAACATTAGTAACCGTCCCGGTTCCACTGAGAATACAAATCCCCCGCTGTCTCCGGCTAGCGAAATTCGATACACTTTCCATAATATCGGTTCCATTAGCGATTTCCATGACATGAGATCGGAGAGCATTGGCGCTATCTCTTGTGATTATAATTGGGGCTTTCAGCTTATTCTTTGACCCAGCCGGTCTTCCTCTTGGTCTTCTCGTCATCTCACCGTCGCCGCCTATTATTTCTTTTCCTTCGCCGGAGTTGTTGATTTCGTCGCTCTCTCGCTTCTGACTGCGGTTGTAACTTCCACCATTACCGCTGATCTGCTCATCTTCTGAATTATGATGCTGTTGGAACTGATGGTGAGGATGTAAATGAAGATCTCTGGTGTGAAACGGCGGCGGAAGAGGGCGGCCGTGAGCTGCAACTGGATCCATAATAACCAAATCAAATCCTACTGAACAGCTTTTAAAATCAGTAGATTATGAGAAAGGATGAAACTTTATGCATAATTTTGAGCTGAACCAAACCCATTTTTCTACTTTGAGGTCATTAGAGAGAATAATTTTGATTCTTTGAAGGTTTGGATATCTTATTTTTCGGGTACTAAGAAGATTAGCTGTTGTTGGTTGAAGGTTTGGGAGAAAATGAAGAAAAGAATGGGAAAAGAGTGAAAAAATTATTTAAAATTTTTATTGTTCTCTCCTTTTATTATGGGTGTGGGTTGGGTTTAGTTTAGGTCAAAGTGGCTATCTTGTCCATAGCGCCAGTTGGAGGCTGGGACATAGTGCGGGTCTATTAAAGTTTAGGACCCGAGAACCGGTTCTATTTATCCGTCAAGTCTACTTGAAACGGGAAATTTTTTCAAGAAAATTAAATAAGAGTATGACAAAAGTACATCGTATTCTCGTTTGAAAGTTGAAATTAAAATTATTAATTGTTTTTATTTTTCAAATGTGTTACTGACCTGATTTTTAGTCAAAATTGAGAGATATAGGCAAAACATGTTAACTTAATACGATTTGAGATTTATTTTACGTTGTTTATTTAAAAAATTAGCACATCAACAAATATATATCATCAATTGAATGAAATTATCAAGTTGGAATTGGTACGGTAAACCAATATCACACATTTAAATAATTTGGATGCATCAAGTAACAAACAGCATAATTGAATTTAAGAAGACCATCTAAATAAATGGGGAATTATACTAAGATCTTTCTCTTGCATTAATGACATGCGTCCTAAAAGTATTAACACAATAGAAGGTAACTGCACCAATGATAATTTCGGAACAAATTTCATTTATGTAGGAGAAGGATCCTCAAGATCTGGTCCCGTTCATAATTCTCCTAGATAAACATGGTTAGGCATGTTCATCGGGTGGCTTAGACCGGGCTTGGTCGGACTTTTGATAAAATAACATCACTTCAAGCTCATACTTCAGAATTTCGGGCTTGGGCTGGACTTACAAGATCATTCCAAAGTTTGGTTTAATATTTTTTATTTTGAAATTTTGTTATACTAAATGAAAAAATAATAAAATATACATGTCAAATTTTCCATTCAATTGCAATATATTTAAAATATTTAATTTTTAGTTTAATTTATATTAATTAGATATAAAACTTTAAAAAGACAGTATATAAAAATCTTAAGTAGTTATTAAATATAACATATATATATATATATATATATATATATATATATAATTTATTATTCGTCGGGTCAGGTTTTTATAGAAAGACGAAGTCTGATCCGTAAACTTCGAGTTTTAGCGGGTTTAGGTTCGGGTTAGGCTTAATGAAAATATGAGTGTAGAAGTCCAGTTCATGAAAACGTGCTCGGACCGGGTTCATCGGGTCTCCAGTCCCATGAACAGGTCTAAAAACTGTCTTGGCTCTCAGTTTTAGTAAATTTAATAATAACGAACGAATTCTAAAAAATCATTCTCTCATATGAATAACATGTGTCTCGTAATACTACTTTATACTGCTATTATTTTTTATTATTTTAATAATTTAGTAAACATATGAAATTCCAATGAAAAAAGCATTTTAGAGCATCTTTAACAACTTGTATATTTCATAAATTATCTTTACAAATAGTAATTAATTATATCTATGTATCTATGTAACTCATCTTCTTACATTTTGGATAGTAATTAATTATAAATGATATGTAATTGTAATTACGTCATAATCCACCAACCATATCACACTTCCCTTTTATTTTATTTTATTTTTTTGGTAAGATAGCGTGCGCAAGGGC
>CATIWQ010525281.1:0-11215 GCA_949673415.1 Euphorbia schlechtendalii
TATATATATCATTTGTTAATTTTTTTAAAATTTTATTATTCATGAAATATACTAATTTTGTTTGATTCCTTATATAAAAAAATACAATTTTTTTAGTATCAATAGGGTTCCGTATTTTATCTCACCCATATACCTTTGAAAATCTAGAAAAAGACGTGAGCATGTCACAAACCGAGTGAGTGGTTCATGATTCTAAATAATAAAATGTATAATTATTTCATATAAATTGAACTGAATTGAATTATTTTCGTTCAAAAAAGTTTTTTATTCAAACTTAATGTCTGAACATAGATGGTGAGTCAGGGAGAGTTTTTTTTTTTTTTTTTATAAAGTCAGGAGAGTTGAAACGAAGAGAATCATTAAAAAAAAACTACATTTGATTAACTAACTATTAAATATTACCAAAAAAAAAAAAAAAAAGGGAACAAACTTAAGCCTGAAGGAGCAATTTTTTTTTTCTATGGATTAGATGTTGGATTGTAGATAATTAACAAGAGATGGGAGTTGTGCAATTGTAAATCTGATTCAATAGTTTGAATCTCTTTATTCTTCTCTGTGGGTATCCTTCTTCTTCTTCTTTTTCTTGATCCAACACAATTGAAGAATTGGATGAATATGCACATTCTTCTTCTAATTGGCTGCAACAATCCAACTTCTTGTAATTATGATCTTCATTCTTTAGTTGCAGAAGAACATTTGCAACTTCCAATTCCAACTCACTGAAGCTGTTTCTCTTCTTTAATTGGCTTCTTTTGTTTTCGACTTCGCAGTGAAGCTTTGTCATCTTTATAATCTTAGCACAGTCCGGATTGAATTGGATTTGATTTGATAAAAACTGTTGCTGATGATGATGGTATTTGTAGATGGTAAAAAAAGTAATAAACTTTTAATGTGGCGTGTCCTTATGAGATTAGGAAATCCTATTTCGGCATTTTTTTTTTAACTAAGTCGGTTACAATAACAGCTTTGCTTTGATATTTTTGGTACTTTCCTCTTTAACCCAATACGCCATCGTTTTTTCTTTCATGATCACAGTCACCAATTTTACTCACAGGGGTTCTAATTAAATGCATTGTGGACCACAAACACTTGTAAATTCCCTCCTGATTCTGTTATAAAGTTATTAAGTTGTAAATTCCCTTCTGATTAGGAATCTCTAAATTAAAAAAATTAAGTTAAATGATATGAATCGTTCACTAAATTTAAATGGTTGAGATTTATCTATTGTGGACCTAACATACTACATTTAAATCTTAACCATTAATGTCAAGTCAAGTGAAGTTAACCTAACTATTAAAAAACAAAGACTTAACGCATCTACAATCCACTGAACTTAAACAAAATGGACTATTGTCATCCTGAACTTTGAAATGTAACAAATAACCCCTTATACTTGTTTAAAATGCGTCACTTTACCCACCTATCGTCATGTGCCAGTTTATGGTCGGTTTGATTTTTCAAAAATGTCATTTTTCTGATTTTTTTCTTTCCAACCAGAAGTTGAAATGTGAGGGGGCAAACTGGTACCTTATAAACAAGTTCAGGTGGTATTTGATACATTCGAAAGTTTAGGGTGGCGAGAACCTATTTTGGACAAGTTTAGAGGGGGTGTGGATAAATTAAGCCTAAAAGTTATTTGATTTTGTATTATGTGGTTGTAACCATACTTATTTGTTCATTCATTCAAATGGACTAAACATTCTTAAAACCCACGTAGAGTTTTCATGGCATTATAGTCTTTTAGACTTGGATGTAGATAGTTCGAAGTATAACAATTTTGTGTGCAGATTAAAATTTTATATAAACTGCGGTCTATAGTTACGTGGCTTCAACAGCTTTATCAAGCCCAAAACCGGAAAGCCCAAGTTATGCAAGTTTTTTTGGCCCATTTGAGCTTAACCCTAAGTATATAAACCTTTCTTTCTCTCTTGATTTTATTATCGTCCCTCTCAAAAACCTTGGGTCTCTTCTTGTCTCTCCACAACCTAAACCTAATCTTGATCTCTCACGATTATTGAGCCTTGAGAAGATCTGTTTAAATGGTAATTGTGGTTTCGCATGCGAGAAGGTGATGATATGTGTCTACTAGAAGGCTATGTGAAGATTCAAAGTTAGAGATATAAGTTTTCGTGTTGATTTCTTAGGTTAATCACTGTAGTTTTTGCTTCTATGTTGTTTGGCCCGATTCTTGTTATCTCTGTTAGTAGTTTTAACATTCGATAGTCAAGTTTTATATAATTGCTAGTAGTTTAAGAGAAACTTTGTATATGGCTTGTAAATATGTAAATCTTATGGCATTTTTCTTTGCCAATCAATAAAGAAGTCACCAAAGTCGCATTGCACCTTGCATTGATTGCACCCTATCACTTTGCCAGCAAGAAGCAAGTAAAAATTCGTTGTGTTTTCTGTTGCTTTAATTTGTGGATAAAACCTTAAATCTTTGAAGAATAGCGTACATATTGGTATTAGAGCATGTCTTTTAGGTTTTAGATCCTCTACTTATTGATCGCTTAAAATAGATCTTGAATCTTGCTTATTTCCGCATGCTATCTCTATTTGTTTTAGGTTTTATCTCTTTACAGTTGCGATTCTGATTTTGTATTACTGAAACTTGTATTTGCTAATTTTTAGTCTCTTGATTGCTATTGTGAGATTTACCCTGTGTCCTCAAGAAATCACTCGAAGAGGATTCTTGTTGCTTAAAAAATATTTGAAGGTACTATTGGATCTTTCTTTCTCTTTACAAAGTTTCGAATCGCAAAAACTTGTAAGTTTCTCTTAAAACTCCTTAAGTAAATCCTCTTCATTATGCTTTTGTGTTTAAAGGTTCTTTCTCTTCTCTTTGTTTATGTGTAAATTCTCTAGATTTGACTTTATTCCTTTATTTATCATCTTTCTGTTTGTATATGTTGTTGTTTATATTCTAGCTTCTTTTATAAGATTAAAACTAATCTTGTTCTAGGAATAGAGCGGTGTTTAAACTTATCTTTTATGAAATATCTTTTGAATTTGCTTTTAAGGATGTCTCTATCTAAAATAAGTTTAGAAAAATTTGATGGTAAAGGGGATTTATCTTTAGGGAAAGAGAAATAAAAGATGTTCTGGTTCATGCCAAGTGCCATAATGCACTTTAAGGCAAAGATAGTCTTCCTGCTTCATCAAATGAAGATGAAGGGATGATTTGATGGAGCAAGCTTGCTCCACCATCATTATCAATTATTCTGATTCTATTCTTAGGAGAGTAAGAGCAGAAAAAGCTGCTCCTGCTTTATGGTTCAAATTAGGATCCTTGTTTATGACTAAAAATGTTACTAAAGTCTCTTTGTTAAAGGAAACACTTTTCAGTTTTAAAAAGAACAATTCTAAAAGCATTGATGATAATTATGATGAGTTCCAAAGATTAGTCAGTAAGCTGGAAGATGTTCAAGAGACTATCTTTGAAGAAAACCAATTCATTCTTTTGTGAAACTCTATTGGTGATAGTTTTAAAAATGTAAAGGTTGCTTTAAAATATGGTAGGGAGTCTCTAGAAATTAAGGATATTGTAAATGCTTTAAGAATGAGAGAGCTTGAGTTTAAGGGTGACATTAAAAATAAAGGCCAGTCAAATGAAGTTTTAACTATTAAAGGTAAAAAGAAATGGAATTCTAAAAGGAATAAAAGAAAATGTCCTAAGCAATCTAAAACAAACTGAATTGCAATGCAACTTCTATTCATATTGATGATAAGACTAACTATCTTAAAAAGATTTTTTGTTATCATTGTAATAAGAAGGGACATACTAGAAGATTCTGTACAGAAAGATTAAGAGCTTAAATGATCAGAACAGAATAGGTGGAGCTGTCAATAACACATCTGAATTATGAGACATAGAAGCTTTGACTATAAGTCAAAAAACGGATCAAGAGTCTTGGATTCTCTATTCTAGCCGTACCTTTCATATGACTCCCCGGAGAGATTGGTGCAACCAATATGAAAGAATCTAGGGGGGTAACTCCCAATGGGAAATGACTCCTCTTATCAGATTCTTGGAATTTGAACCATAGATTTCTTAATTTAAAATGGTAACAAAATTGTTTTATAAGATGTAGAACATATACTTGATTTCAAAAGAAATATGATATCTCAATAATAAGAGGGTTTGTGGTTTAAAAAAATTTGGAAATAGAGGATTCTCAATAATAAGCTAAATCACAAAAGTGGGTAATCTTGTTCATTTCTATCTAAATTTTTGTGGGATGGTTAGTAAACATACAATACACATTGATGGGTGTCGAGACCACCAAAAATAATTCGTACATAGAAAATTGACTTGTAGTAAGTAGTATAGAGGGGTCGATCCATATACAACGGTATTAATTGAGTAATTCTAAACTGGAATGACCAAAGTGATTGGGTTGGTTTTCTCGAAATTGTTGGGAGTTGAAACTTGAAGTAAAAAGAGAATAAGGAATGAAATAAATGTAAAAAGACTGACTCAACCAATTTGGGAAAAACCATGTACCATAATGATCACTAGGCAAGGGATAAATTGCACCGGGACTTAAGTTTAGTTATACTAGCGCTCTACATCCTACAACGTTAGTAACTCTTCCTTACTTCGTATGGGGATTGTGCTTCACGCCTCAATCATCTTCTTACTTACCTCAACTATAGACATCGAACCAGAGTGCCCGTTAGAAAATAACAGTGAATACTAGAAAAGCCTAAACTCTAGCCAACAGGTAGTAAAACTCCTAACAGGAATTGGATTGTTGCATCTCTAGTCTCGGTGATGATAGAGAGACTAGTGTCACTCACTCTTCCTTTGGCACAATTACGGATGCAAAAGTTATAGATAACAAGAAATCATAAAGACTTACCTTGCGACTGATCAGACTGAGGATTCAATAATAATAGGTATTGAGATCAACAAATAACTCACCTTGCAGATTGTGGTATTCAGGTTTAAGTCCTCACATTAATTAAACATGGTTTTGAAACTTACTTGGTCAAGTCATTGAGAATTTAGCTAGATGTGACTGGAATTAAAAGTGATAAAAAGTAAAGAGACTAAATGTAAAATTGTAAGTAAGTAGAAAGAACTTGTAAAAACTAGCTACTTGCAAACTTAAAATAAACTTGAACTAAAAACAGAATCAAATTAAATTGAAAAGCCGAATTAAATATAAAAAGCAATTCCAAAATTAAGAACAGAAAATTAATCTAGTTCTAAACTAATTTGGAATCGAACTGCACTAAACTATTTAACTTGGACTGAATTCGAACTCTTTCTTCTGGTGAGATTCGTTCTATATTTATAGCCATATGGTCGAATCCATTGCTCCTTAGTCTTTGCCTTTGACTACACTTGTTCTTCTTTTGACCTTACACTTTAGTCTTCTATTTGGAGATAAAATGATAGAGTTTTATCCTCTCTTCAAGATAGAGTTTGTGAAGAAGAACAACTCTTCTTTAAATCAAAACTTCTGAAAGATAGACTTTGCCTGAACTGGTGATTATCCATTGACATTTGTGCTCTTATCTTCTAACTGGACATGTTTTTGATATTCTAGAATTTGCAAAAGTCACCGGGACCGGCTACTGCTGTCACTGGAATAGTGTTTTTGGTTGTTTTAACCATCTTTCATCCAAATCAATGAAAAGATAGAAAACAATAGTAACAAAGCCCATAAAAACTAAAACATGCATATAAAGGTATGAAATTAAGTATAAAAACATGTTGGATTTACAATCTATCACACATCATCAATAAATTTTGTGATTTTTTTTATGGTGTAGATATTTTTTAATTTAAATTATGATAAATAACTTTAAAAAGCACAAAAAATAAAAAAAAAGTCTCTGAAAATTACTCCAATACTAACATATAAATATTTGAATTGTTTAAAATATTCAATGTAACACCATTATTCCGAAACCACAGATCCCCTATTGCAAAAAAATTCTTAAGACCCCATTTTACAAATGAGTGAAACCACAAATTACTTTTTGAAGTTTTCCATTTTATCTATTTAGTGTAATAAAAATATTCATGGCATCATATGGTCGATCCTAGCCAAAGTTCAAAAGTATAGAGATGGGTTGATATTTTTATTAAAAAGCTTGATGAAGTTCTGCATGAGCCCAACCCAACAAGATTGATGAACATGTTTATTTGTAATTATGAAAGGCATACAGGGATATGACTTCTCTAAATTTAATAAGTGGTACATTTGTAGATTTTAGTCAATCTCGATCATTCGTCTAGTTTTAGTAATTGACATTGACTTTTAATTATCTGTGTGATCCTTAGTGGAATGAAAGGCTTGAAAGGAAAAAGAAACTGTTACTATCATTGTGAAGAGGAAGAATTGACAGAGGCCTACTCCTGGTCTCGTTGATGAGCTTGATACTTAAAAGGCTTGAGTTGGAGATGATCATAGAGAGTCTCCACATTGAATTCCAGGGCATCGCAGGGAGTCCTGAGGTCTTCATTCTCTGCACTGAGCTATAGAGAGCTGTTGAACAGGTCCTGGTATTGCTTCCCAAGAGTAGTAAACTTCTCGAGAAGCTTAGTGTATGCGGCGGGGCTTGGTTTTTCTACCGCTGTTGCTATTCGAGTCCCCTTATCTTCTTTTAGATCAGCGAGAGTGGGGGTTCTGGTCTCTAGAGGGCCAAGGGGATGCATCTTCTTGGTCCCATTGTAGGTCTCCACCATCAGCATGGTCTCCAAGTTCTCCATGTTGAGAAAGTGGTCTTGGGAAGTAGAGTGTAGCCCAATGGATCAAAATGATCCATCCCATATGCAATTACCACCGTGCGAAAAATGGGAGGATTTCTCCCCCTTCCTAGAGAGAATTGGATTTGCTTGGCCAACTAAGTTCCTAGGTGGAGCTTCCTATCAGTCACTATGCTTCAAAGGATGTTGACATTCTTCTCATTAATGGTATTGAAGCTCCTACGGTGACTTGAAAAGTTAAAGTCGAGGATCCTGTGGCAATAGCAAAGATGAGGCTCATTGATGAAGCAGGCTCTAGAGTCTCCAGACTTCCAAGAAGTTACCCTGGGATCATTGTTGCACAGAGTGAAGTAGGTCTCTATGGCTTCAAAATCAGGAGGAGCATCACACTTGTCCTCCGAAGGCTCTGTGACTCCTAGGGCCTTATAGAAATCATTGAGACTCCATGAGAAATTCTTCCCATGGAGGCAGAATTTGACAATGTTGGGCTCGTTGTAGCTCTGGTAGTCCTTCTTGAAAATAAAAGTGGAGTAGAACTCCCACACCAGTTCTTGGTAAGCTAGGAATGTGAGGAAGAGGGGTGAAGCCAGCATATCACTGTGAATGCAGCGAGTACCTATTCTTTGATACTAAAGCTCTCCATAGTTTTGGTGCATGTAGTTTTGGAGAGCTTGGGCATCACTTCCTTATAGCGGTTGGAAATGCAACGAGGACCTTGTTTGTCCAAGGTGTTGCACACCTTTCCCTTTGAAGAGACATGGGTCTTTTCCTCCGCCATTTTAGCCTTCTTGCTCCAGCGGCCTTTGCACTCCGTGAGTGAGGCTTGTGTTTAGCAGGGACTAGAGGAGGTGTAGGAGTGCACTTCTCATCTTCAACATCACTCAAAATGAAGGTTTTATTTTTAGACTCCATTTATAGTGAGTCTTCTTGCTTCCCTTGAGACTTAGCAGTCTCCTCCCCTTTGTGGATTTTCTCCGGGAAGACAGTGGTGAGAGGATTATATTGAGTGGGAGAAGACACAGAGGTGTTGCTAGAGCTTGTAACGACTGGAGTGGTCGCCTTGCCATGGACGCGGTTGGCGATGGTCTTGTAGTGGACGCCATTCTTTGGAGTGGCAAAGTGAATGGCTTTGGCGGTGATGGAGGGAGTTGATTGCATTGGAGAAGCCATTTGTAAAGAGAAGGATTTGCTTTTACCTTTTAGAGAGAGAGAGAGAAAAATTTACAAGTGTGGTTGAAAGTGAGAGGTAAGGGTCCAATTTATAGGAAAAATGTGCTTGGGGAGCAAGCAAAGGGTTAATCCATAATTAAAGGGATCTTAGGGTAATCATGACAGTGTAATGATGACTTAGAGTGATTTGAGTAATCGCCACTATGACCTCATGTGTCAGCCCACGCTTGGAGAGAGATTCAATAAATCTGGATGAGATTATGATCATTACTCCTTCTCTCTCTTCCTTTTGCGAGTGAATCTTTTCCTCTTCCTCCATCTCCACGCGACTCTACGTCTCCTGCCAATTCCATGTGACTCTTCCTCTTGAAAAATTAATTCACCTGCATCATTTAGAAAGGTGTATTAGTCTTAATCCAGTACGTCTAATCATTACTTTCAAATCCAAATTAAAATCGTAAATAAAACCTAATTAAATACTAAAAATAAAATCCCTAATTAATTAATCCCAAATTAAATAAAAAGTATTTCAAAATAATAAATTGTTCTAAAAAATTAAAAGGGCTTAGGTTGCCTCTCAAGAGCGCTTTGGTTTTAATGTTGTTTAGCTTGACTTCCCCACACCGAGATCATGGTGTGGGGTCAAAGATCTCCGTGGGATGAATACTCCAGATTGAGCTCATAATCCTTCATAATACAATTTGAGATGATAACTGTTGACTTTCATGGACTTGTTTATCACTATGCTCTTGATGGTGATTCCTCCGTGAGGAAATACCTTGGTCACTATGAAAGGACCAATCCACCGAGACCTCGATTTCCTAGAAAATAATTTAAGTCTAGACTGAAAAAGTAAGAATTTTTTTCATTCTCTGAAATTTTTCCTAGAAACATAGAGATTATGGTGATGTTTCATGGTCTCTTTGTAGGCTTTTGACCTATCAAAGACCTCGTTTCTGATCTCTTCCAACTCATGCATTTACAATTTCCTTTGCTGAAGGGTTGCATCCATTTTGTAGTTGGTCTCTTTGACTGCCCAATACACTTTGTGCTTAATCTCTATGGGTAGATGTCATGCTTTTCCATAAATAACTCTGTACAGAGATATCCCTATAGGTGCCTTCGATCTTGTTCTTACTGCCCAGAGAGCTTAAAAGAGATGGGGACTCCATCTTTCCTATTGGGATTGACTATTTTCTTTAAGATGAGCTTGATCTCTCTATTACTTACCTCGACATATTCGTTAGTTTGTGAATGGTATGCTATTGAAGTCGTATGCTTCACTCCCCATTTCTTTAGCAAGGCAAAGACCTTCTTGTTGTAGAAATGTATACCGCGATCACTAATGAGTAGTCTCGGAGTGCCATATCTACATATGATGTTTTTCTTTATGAATTCAGCCACGGTCTTTGCATCATTATTTCTTGTTTCTTTAGCCTCTATCAATTTAGAGACATAATCAGTTGCTAAGAGGATGTACTTTAATCCAAAAGGGACCCATGAAATCGATTCCCCACACATAAAAGATCTCAACGACCAATATTGAATTCATTGGAAGTTGGTCTCTTTGACCAAGGTTATCGATCCTTTGGCAATTATCACAAGCCTTGTTGTATACATAAGAGTCGCGAAAGATGTATGGCCAATAAAATCCACATCTTAAGATGTGTTGTTCTGTTCTCTGTGGCCCACCATGGCCTCCACAAGCCTTAGTGTGATAGGCTTGGAGGACCATGGTTATCTCTTCCCCAGTGATACATCTCTTTAGAATGAAATCATTCCCTTGTCCCCATAGATAGGGATTATCCCAATGATACTTGATTGCCTCTCTTCATTTTTTCTTTATCATTATAAGTGAAGTGGTCATGGAACCTCTTGGTGATGGTGAAATTGACTAGATTAGCGTACCATGGGGTCTCTGTGATGGAAAAGAGACTCTCTCTCTAGTAAATTCATCATTCACCTCTTGCGGTCCCTTTAAGTTGTCGAGTCTACTAAGATGGTCTGCAACTAAATATTCCATCCCTCTCTTATCTTTTATCTCCATGTCAAATTCTTATAGAAGAAGAATCCACTAGATCAGTCTCGGTTTGACATCCTTCTTGGTCATTAAGTAGCATAATGATGCATGATTTGAGTATATAATGACCTTTGAACATAGAAGGTAAGAGCAGAATTATTCTAAAGCAAAAATGATTGCAAGGAGCTCCTTTTTGGTAGTGGTGTAGTTCTGTTGAGCTAAATCAAGACACTTGGAGGAAGAATATATGACATGAGGTTCCTTGCCAATTCGTTATCCCAAGACTGCTCCTACTACCTTATCACTTGCATCACACATAATCTCGAAGGGGTAGTCCTAATTTGCTAGTTGAATTATTGGTGTAAAGACTAGCTTTTCCTTCAAGATGTCAAAAGCTCTCTTACAAGGATCTCCAAACTCAAAGTCAAAGTCTTTTTTAAATTAGTTGGCACATGGACTTTGTGATTTTTGAGAAGTTCTTGATGAACCTGCATTAAAAACCAGCATGGCCAAGAAAAGACCTAACTTCTTTCACAGAAGAAGGGTAAGGCAAAGACGGGATAATATCAATTTTAGCTTTGTCTACCTCTATCCCCTTTTTTAAAATAACATGACCTAAAATCATACCTTGATATACCATTAAATGGAATTTCTCGTAGCTAAGTACCAAGTTAGGCTCAATGCCATGTTTAAGGATCTTACCAAGGTTGTTTAGGCATGTTGTGAATGAGTCTCCATATACGGTAAATTCATCCATGAAGACTTCAATGGTTCTCTCTACATAATCGGAAAAGATACTTACCATACATCGCTAGAAGGTCGCACGAGTATTGCAGAGACCCAAAGGCATCCTTCTGTAAGCGAAATTCCAAAAGGACATGTGAAAGTGGTCTTTTCCTGGTGTTTTGGTGCATCGAGATCTAATAGAATCTTGAAAAATTTCATCGAGACAATAATAATGGGACTTCCTTGCCAGTCTCTCTAGTATTTGATCAATGAATGGGAGTGGGAAATGGTCCTTCTTAGTTGTAGCATTGAGTTTCGTATGGTCTATGCAAACTCTCCATCCATTCTACACTATTGAACCTAAGTTAATAGTACCGCACAGTACTTAAAAAGTTTTGGAAATAACAAACTGACTAGGATAGTAAAATTAATTGAGTACTAAGTAGACTCTTAATTAATTAAGTGTACTTTAGGGTGTTTAAAGGAAAACAACTTAGTTTACCAAGATATTAATTAAGTTATGGCTTAGAGTAAGAAAAGCTGAGTTAAGCTAGTATTACATAATTTACAAGATATAG
>CATIWQ010525368.1:0-19282 GCA_949673415.1 Euphorbia schlechtendalii
AGTTTCTGCTCCGTACCATTCCTCACCTTTTGCATAACTCATTGGTTATCCTCTCTTTCTTTTGATTTTTCTTTAATACCCTCATCCTTTATTGATCAATTTCAAAGTATTATGGCTATAGTTTCCTAACACTTTAAACATGCTCAATACTTATATGACTTATTCGTGATTTGCATATAAACCTCATAGTAAGAATATCATTAGTTATTACTCCACTTAAACTTATCAGAAGCATAAACTAAAACTATATAATTTATACTAATTCATGTTGCATAGAAATATAAATCGAAACTTACATGGAATGTTGCTCTCGAATGTTACTTACCACTCATCCTTGCTAAATTGATAAATGTTGTGCACTAACATCAAACTTCTAATACCTAACACTCATAATAACCTTGGATAAATGTTAGTAAAGTATAAGAAATGATAATGTATAACTAGCAAAAATATCAAGAAAAATTTTCAAATTCTTCGATTTTTTTTGTTTTTTTGGAATTTACGAGATTTTTACATATGTCCCCCCCACACTTAAGAACACAATGTCCTCATTGTGAGACATTATAAAAGTCAGAATTTTAAAGACAAACAACTAGTCTAAAAATTTGAAAAAGAAAAGTAAGAAAAGAGAAAACCCATTTCATTGAGAAGGAGAATCCAATGCCCATGTTGCAATCGCGATGGCTTGTCACGATTGTGACTTCATTAATCATAGAAACAGTAGGTTTTGAAACCTGATATTCACGAGCGTGAGATGTATGTAATGGTCGCAATCATCTTGAAATTTAGATTTTGTACCTAGACAAACTTAGAAAAATAAACGAATTAAATATAATTGCATGTTCTCCCGCAATTTGATCTCTAGAATGCACTTACCTTCCCTGGCAACGACGCCAAAAACTTAATCGTGAGTTTTTGGCTATACTCATTTAGAAAGACTTATCCCCGGCAACGGTTCCAAAAAGCGGTGGGGCTGCCAGAAATCAGACCCTCCTCCAATTACATCCTGTTTGTTCAAGGGACAGCTCAACCTACGGTGCCAAGCTGGGGTGCACCTTCTCTGATGTTTCAGGGTTAGGGACAGTACAACCCAGGGATGCAATACGGTGGTTTCTCAGGGACCCTAAACAATATCCTCCACAGCCAAGAATGGATAAACTATGGCAACAGTTCTTAGCTACCCATGGTGGGCATATTGTACAGGGGGCAGAAGAGTGCAATTCCGACATAGTCAGTAGCTAGAGACGAGGACACTTTGCCTCTAACTTTTGCTATGCCCCAGTTCAAGAAATACACTGGCACCATAGATCCTCATGGACATCTTGCACACTATCAGAACGTAATGAGGGCCTTGAGTATAAGCAATTGCATGATGGCCAAGCTGTTCATTGTTACATTGGAGAGCCCTATGAACGAGTTGTATAGTCATCTCTCGATGGATATAGCTTATGACTAGGGACATCCCTCCCAAGAAATGGTGGACCATTACGGCTTCAACACTTTAATGGTTACAATAATGCAAAACTTGGAGGCCATAAGGAAAAAGCAGGGGGAAAGTTTTAAGCCTTACTTCGAGAGGTGGATGGCTACACAAGTCAGGTTACAATCTTGCTTGACCTTGTCAGAAATGATCATGAAGCTCTTGGATGGGGCACTATCATCTTATAAAAAAGACTTGGGTCTAAAACCTTCCATAGTTACCTGAAGGTATTTGTTCGGGCCGAAAAGATAGAGCATTACGACCCTATGGAGGAGGTATCGGGACAACAGGCTGCTAAACCCTAGTATAATAAGAATGAGTCCAATCTAGTGCAAGTGAAAGCTAAATAACCAACGATGCAACTAGTGCAAGAGGAGAAGTTAGCCACTATTAGGTTGCCAAAAGAGGAGTCATGGCATCTCCCCATAAATAGCTAACATTGGGTTCTTGATCACCAAATTGTGAGAACTCAAAAAGATGGAGATCTTGAAAAAGCATGTCCCTCATAAGCTAGAAGATAAGAACAATTATTGTCATTATCATTTAGCTGTGGGGCACTGCACGAACAATTGTGAAGAACTGTTGAAGGCTATCTAGAAGCTGGTGGATGACAAAATCATTCATGAGCCTGCGCTTAAACCAAGCACTAAGACCAACCATCTACCAAAATTTGAGGCTAATGTTAGGATGATTAACTCTGGGTTCAAGGAGGAAAAGGTGCTGAGATGCATTTCTGATGGCTTGGGGGAGTTCATGATGGTAGTTGGAGGAGGAAGGGATCCTGAGCATGTGTTGAGAATGTTGAAGAAGGAATCAGGTCACCGAGGGAGCGAAGGTCAAATTAAAGCATCTGAGGTCAACATTGCTAGATTCTCAATATTACTGGCCAGAAACCTACATCGCTTCACATAGGGAGGGATCTGTTAGGAGAAGCACCGACCAGCAAGCTAAACCAATACGTGATGGTGATCGGATCGAGTATGGACTCGGGTGATGTAATGGAGATTCTCGAGTCATATTCGAGTAATCGAGGTGATGAAGAAAGGGAGGAGGAGGTACCGAGGGCCAGTTTCAGATTGGGTGGAATGTTAGTTTTTGATGGGAATGATGCACCGTCATCCCATCTGTCTAAATTTTATACCTTGTGTCGAGCACAAGGTCTTTCTTAAGATATGATAGCCACATTTTTCCATGCTTATTATCAGGGGTGGTGAGTCACGGGTACGACATGCAATTTGAACATACAAAGAGCACCTGGAACTATATTGCTGTAGAGTTTTAAACAGAATTTGCATTTTTGGAGCCGCCAAAGCAAAGCATGTGAGATCTGCTCGCTTGTAAACAAAGGGATGGAGATTCACTCACCAATTACATAAAGCAGTGGATATTTATCTATGTCGTAATACTACCAGACTAACCAAACAAGCTGGTGTTTAGTTAATAATAGAAAGATCAAGCAACTAGTACCACTACCACCTATCAAAGCTGACAATCCTAGATTTTGATGAGCTATCGTATCACGCTTATCATCTTGATAGGGAAATAACCATCAGACATTGCAATGTCCTTGCGGTAGGGTCAGGGATATCTGCCAATTCTGTACTAGCAATGCTATCACGATCCAACCCAAGAGTAAATACAGTGGCTGATGAAGGGGAAGGCATGGAAGAGGATCCTCTGGTAGAAGTGTTATCAGTAGAGCCCTAAAGAGATATGGGAGAGGTTCACTCTGAAGAAGCCCCAGTAAAGGCACCAATTGACCTGGATACCTATGTACTCAAATCTAGGAGGAAGCAAAAGACCAATGAGGGAACCTCGATCGAAGGAGAAACTATCATCTATGGAAAGAGGCCCATAAATCTGGATGTGTATTAACTGAAAGGGGCTCAGACACAGACTAATGATGGTTATGACCAGTACCCCTGTGTAACTCCAACTAAAACTAGGATGGTCGAGGATGAGGTGTTAGATTTACCCGAAGTGGACTGGTTTTCTGAAGGGAGGAGGCCGTGAAGATGAATAAATCGCTAGGGAGCAACCTGAACCACCACTTCCCTCAAAGGTAGATGAGGATGATCTAGATATTGACCCCCTGATAAACCATCTGGATGGGATTCAAGAAAAAATTTAGCATTTGGAAGTTGCTTGAGACATCACGAAAGCACAGGATGGGGTTAGTAAGGAAATTGATGGAAATGCCTGCGATGCCCACAACTTTAGTAGTCAAAATGTGCATAGCAATCGGGGAAGGATCACTCCTCGATAACTACCAGCAATAACATTTTATCGATCTGAGTTGCCACAAGAGCTCGGTGCACATAACAGGGAACTATTTATCAGGTTGTAGAATTTAGATCGATCAATTCTTTGTGTGATGGTTGATGATGGGTCAACCTTAAACTTATGCCCACTCAAAGTCCTACCTCATTTAGGAATGTGAGAAGATATGCTCATTAATTTTGGTACTGTGATCAAGGTATATGACGATTCTAAGAGAGGGGTGATCCGAGTCTTTGAGGCGGAGATCACTATAGGAGGGGTGAGGGGTGACCTCCAAAGTAAAATTCATTGTATTGGATATTCTAGTAACATATTCACTTTTGTTAGGAAGGCCTTGGATCCATGCGCTAGGGGTAGTCCCATCCACCTTGCACCAAAAAATAAAGCTCATTCACAATGGGTAATTAATAACAATCGAGGTGGATGAGGAATCAGTTATGGTGGCTGATAAGTGTATAATTACACTTATTATCATGATATTTTTATTCATAAAATGATACGGTTTTGAGTCATTTTATACTTCATATGAAGGATTTCACGTGGTATGTAGTTGTTTATGATGCAAGTGCAGAAACTAGGTAAATCTTGGGAGTTAAATGATCAAAGATGGAATTCTATGTAAAAAGAGTGAAAAAGGTGCACAAAGATGCATTGAACACAAGGAATTAGAATAGGATCAAAGCTGTCAAAGATCGGTAAATTTGGAAAGAGAATTATGAAGAAAAGCATTGTTCACGATCGTGACACCAATTCGAGATCGCGACTTGTCACCCTTCATAAATAGAAAGTTGCCAACCAATGTTCACGGTCACGACATGTGATTCGCGGTTATGACTTATGACGGTTATTGGTTAGATCTTTTCAACTACCAACCGTCGGATAAAAATGATTAACAACCATAAACTACCAGATGAAAAGACACCTTTTGGAAGTTGATCAATCACAACAAGGTGGATTTCGATTATGGATAAAGATAAGACTTTGCATCCAATCACAATGAAGAAATGCAACCCTTCGCCAATGGACATGACTCTTCATTTTGACAGACAAAACCCTTTGCACTCTATAAATAGGGTTCAATACCAACCATTTTTGTGGAATATGGGCATAACATGCATGGTAGACATGTATGCATAGATAAAGAGTGAAAATTGTTTAGATTTCGCTAGTTCAAAGTGTTAGTGAGAAAAATGTATAAGTGATTCGATTCTTATTTCTATCACTAGATTTCTCCACAAAGCACTTATCAATAAAATTTTTCATTCTTCAACATTCATTTATTAGATATTCAAAAAGAATAGCATCATGGTGGAGGTTTTGTACGAGTCGAGACCGAATTCAAAGTAGATGCAGGAATTGCGGATTTGATGATTCTCATTAAGGAGTGGATACGGTTTGATCAACTTTAGCTTTCACTTGCATACCTTACAACTTTACTTATTTTCTACTTATACTTTCGATTTCGAAGTTTATGATAAAACTATGTGTCATAATGAGTATTTCTTCTTGCATCATTTATTTTAATTAAGTTATATGCTTTCGAGTTATCTTTAAGAGTGATTTTGGGGTAAAAAAGATTGTGTATAACCACTAGATCTGTGATTATAATGCTGTTTAGTGAGCCAACATTTTTGGAGTGGTAACTTACTAAATATGGCTATGTGAGAGCGACTTGTAGAGCGACCTGTACTAAGCATAGTATTATTGTTATCTAGGTTCTTGTAAGTGTCATAATTAGTTTACCCTAGATCTAGAAAAGCCATTTCATGTGTTGCTCTGCAGTGAATTATTGAATATTTGGGCATCTAGAATCGTGTTTGTTAAAGTTATCTAGTGTATGAAATATTCTTTATGATTTTGCATGTTTTTCTCTATTACACTTGATCTTAGGAAATATCTATATAATTTACATCTTCTTTAAACTATTCATGCATCTGCCTATTCATCAGTCTATCATCCAAACTCTACAATTTATTATATTTCTTTTGTTCCGTAACTCTAGTTGGTCCTTAGAACCGAATTCCTTCCATGTGGGATCAATATCTTTTAAAACAACATCATAACTGTATACTTGCAATGGTCACCATTTTTCTATTTTGATAAGCGGTATTAAGAATACCTATTCATACTTTGAACTTTTATTTTATCGGATAGAGAAATGGGGAACATGGTCTTTAGCTTTGTTAAACAATATAAAGCCTCAGAATTAGTAGAGTCAAAACCTTGCGATCAAGTTTTTGGCGCTTTTGCGGGGAAGGCAAGTGCGTTCTAAAGATCAAATTACCGGAGAATGGACAATTATATTTAGTTATCAATAGATATATTTATTTTTATTTTTATTTTTGGTTTTAAGTATTTATATTTTGTTATTAACAAATTTTTCTTGCTTATTCATTGAGTTTTCTTTCTAGCATGTGCATGCCAAATACGCGTAGTTCTGGAGAAAGTTTGGCGTCTTTCGAATAAGAAATAGAACGATTTGGTAGGAGAAGAAAACAGATAAATAAGAGATAAAGAAGAAGGATGGCTGAAGAAGAACAACAAAATGTGGATCAACCTCAACCAAGACTCATGGATTTTTTCATTCTGACTATCAATGGTAACAATCAAGGAATTGCTAGACCACCAGTTGACGCAAAACACTTTGAAATTAAACTAGCATTACTTCAAATGATCAGCAATAATGTGCAATACTATGGTCTACCCAATGAAAATCCGAATGCTCACATTGCAAACTTTCTAGAAGTCTGTGATACTTTCAAAATGCCCAATATTCCTGATGAAGCAGTTAAACTTCGCTTATTTCCATTTACACTCCATGATAAAGTGAAAGTTTTATTGAATTCATTACCTCCAGATTCAATCACCACTTGGAATCAATTAGCCTGAGCCTTTCTGACTAAATATTTCCCTTTAGCCAAAACTGCAAGACTCATTAAAGAAATCACTTCCCTTACTCAAAAGGATAGTGAATCCTTGTACAAAGCCTGGAAATGTTATAAGGAACTTCAGCGAGTTTATCCTCATCATGGTTTACCCCATAATGTGATTCTGTAAACTTTCTATAATGGAATAAATCATGTAACAAGAGGAGCGATTGACGCTATGGTTGCGGGATCTCTTATGAAGAAAACTAGTCAAGAAGCCTTTGATCTTTTGGAAGATATGGCAAATAACAATAGTATATGGCTAGTGGAGAGATCACAAGTAAGTACTACTACTCCTACTCATTTTCATGCTACATCTACATCTTCTAGTTCAATTAATAAGGTCAATGAATTAGACCCTATTTCTGTTATGCAAGCGTAAATATCTGCATTATCTCATAAGATAGATAATATGTGTATAAGTAAGAGTAACCCTTTGACATGTGAAAATTGTGGCCAAATAGGACACATTGCTTTTGAGTGTAACTTTAACCCACGTGTAGGGGAGCAACTAAGTTATGTTCAAAGTTAAGGGAATTCTTATAGTAATAATGGAAATAACTATAGGAGTTCTAATTGGAAATATGGTGATAATCAACAAAAGAATTATCAGGGTAATGATAGAATAGGGCTGTTAACAAGTAAGATAGATAAATTTTTAGAAGGAGTTTGTAATAAGTAATCAGAATTTGAGGAATGTTACAAGAAGTTAGAAAATAAGATTGATCAAATGTTTACGAATCAATCATATTTTATTCATAATTTGGAAATACAAGTTGGTCAATTAGCGAGTGTTATTCCATCTAGAGGAAAATGCCATTTACCTAGTAACACAGAAGGAAATCCTAAGGAAAATGTGCATGCTATAGCCCTTCATAGTGGTAAATTACTATATAATCCAAATCCTTCAAGTATGCTTGCTAATGATGTTGTTGATGTCTCAAATGATTATCTGAGTAAATCTAATGAAAAAGCAAGAGTGGATGACCAACTTAATTCTGGAAAAATTAATCCCCCTCAACCATCATTTCCACAAAGAATGAAGAAGAAGAAGAATGAAGATAAGTAATTCATTGAGTTCATCAGCAAACTTAAAGGTCTAGAAATCAATCTTTCATTCATTGAAGCCATTGCCCAAATTCCAATCTACGGTAAGTTTGTTAAAGAACTTTTATCTCATAAGAGTAGTTTAGAAGGAATATCAAAAGTGTCTTTAATTGAAGATTGTAGCAAAATAATAACTGCTACAATGCCCACTAAATTTAAAGATCCTGAAAGTTTCACAATTCCTTATAAACTTGGAAACATTTCTTTTCCAAAATGTTTATGTGATCCTAGGGCAAGAATAAACCTTATGCCTTTATCGATCTTCAAAGAGTTGAAACTCGATGATGAAGTTAAAAGGACAAATATGGTCTTGCAGTTGGTTGACCGGTTTATTAAACGTCCTTATGGCATAATATAGGATATACTAGTTAAAGTGGATAAATTTGTTTTCCCAACAGACTTTGTTGTGCTAGATTTTGCATATGATGAAAAGTGTCCTATAATCTTAGGAAGACCTTTTATGTATACTGGCAAAGCATTAACAGATGTTTCAGAAGGCAAAATTAAATTAAGGATAGGAGACGATACAGTTGAATTTAACATGGGGAAAGCTGATAAGTATCCTATGGATGAAGATATTTGCATGAAACTTGACTTGATTGATGCTTGCATCCAAGAAGTTGTTAAGTTAGATTTCATTCATGAATATGAAGTCAAGGGGCTGAAAAACTCCATTGATTTTTAAAATCTCTTGTGTTTTCCAATATATATATATACATATAGTATTATATTTTAATTATTTTGTGTGTATTTTTAAATTAGTATAGTTTTTCAAATAAAAGAAAAGATGAAAATATTTTGGATTTTGACATATCGCGATCGCGACATGTATCGCGCTCGTGATTAGATTGTAGCAAAATAATAACTACTACAATGCCCACTAAACTTAAAGATCCAAGAAATTTCACAATACCGTGTAAACTTGGAAACATTTCATTTCCAAAATGTTTATGTGATCTTGGGGCTAATATAAATCTTATGCCTATATCTATCTTTAAGGAGTTGAAGCTAAGTGGTGAAGTTGAAGGGACAAATATGGTCTTGCAATTGGCCGACCAGTCTATTAAATATCCTTATGGCATAATCGAAGATGTACTAGTTAAAGTGGATAAATTTTTTTTTCCAATAAACTTTGTTGTGCTAGATTTTGCGTATGATGAAAGATGTCCTATAATTTTAGGAAGACATTTTATGCATATTGGCAAAGCATTGATAGATGTATCGGAAGGAAAAATAAAGTTAAGGATAGGTGATGATACTATTGAATTTAACATGGATAAGGCTGATAAATATCCAATGGATGAAGATATATGCGTGAAACTTGACTTGATTGATGCTTGCATTCAAGAAGTTATCAAGTTAGATTTCATCCATGAGTATCAAGTCAAGGTGTTTGGAAACTCCATTAATTCCTAAATCTCTTATCTTTTCTGAAAATATATATATAGTAGTATATTTTATTTTGCTTTTATGTGTTTTTAAGTTAGTGTGTTTTTAAAAAAAAGAAAAGTGAAAGGAATTTGGATTTTGAACATATCGCGATCACGACCTATATTGTGCTTGTGAATTAAGTTCTCAAAAACATTTTGTTTTTGTATGGAGAAAGTCAAGATCACGAGATTGGTGCTATTTCACAGCAGTTATTACTGTAACGGCTCTATTTTCTAGCTGTTATAATTGTATATATCAGTTGAGAAAACCATAATTACCCAATTTCCTATATATATAACTACTTTCCTAATTTATTTTCACAAATCAAACACTCTTTTATACAAATACAATCTCTTTTCAAAGCATTTTCTCTGTTTTACCCAAATCAAAACACAAATCTTTCTTTCAAGCTCTTGAATTCAATGGCTCCCAGGAAATCAGTAGCAACTAAAGGGAAGAACAAATTGGTCAACCAACAAAACAAGTATGGAAGCCCTTTTCCAATTTATAATGAGGAAGAAGTTGAAAGATATTTAAGGATCAAGAACTTTGATATCCAAGGTACACTTTTCTATGATCCTAATTTTGCGATTGATGCCAGAATTCATGCAGAAGTAGAAGAGTATTTTTCAGTATTTGGATTGGAGAAATTTGTGAATATGCATTTTCCGTTTATTCGATGGGTTCGAGTTTTTTCTCACTGTTAAAGAAGATGGGAACTTTTTTAAAAGAAAATTTAGGAATGGAGGGGAGGAGTATAAGTTTACTTTAATGGACTTGATTAAGTGGTTCGGTTTAGGAGGAACCTATGAAGAGATTGTAAAGGAAGAAGATTATGATTTAACGAATGTTTGGACAGAGTTAATGGGATTGGATCAATGCAATGTCAAAAACTCGTCCAACAAGAACATTAGAAGCAATAGCCTTCTTTACCTTCATAAGTTTATTTCTCAAAGTCTTTTCTTCCGACACGAAACTACAAAAGTGTCAATGAAAGACTTGGTTATATTGGAGTGTGCGGTTTCGTAATTAAGACCAAAGTTTTCGATGTATATTCTGGAATCCATCACTAGTCTTACTACACATAAAAAGGCTAGAGTTGGAGATGCAAATACGATTTGCAAAATTATTTTGAGGGTAAAGAACCAACTACCATACCAATATAGTCCTCGAGAAAAATTTAACTTTATGGGAGGGATTTATATGAAGAGAGCGGGAATAGTTAAAGAAAAAGAGAGGAAATTTATGTTTCTACCATATAGAGTAATGGTCAGGAAATTAAGACTGACCAAAGAATCTATTTCTTGAGAGAACCAACCCGACGAGGAGATTAAAGAAGATAAAATCGGAAGTAATGACACAAGACAAGCCTCCACAAGTACACATGTTACTTAGAGAGGGAAGTTTGTCAAAGATGTCGATCAAGCATGCCTAGATATAGCCTCCATACAACAAGATCTTCGTCAACTTACACAATCCAACATTGCTTTGAACCGTAAGTTGAATTCATACTTCAGGATGAAGTATTTGGATATCTCACCGAGTCTTACAGATTCATGTTCGGATGATTGAAAACGGGTTCAATTTCTTTTCCTTTTTATTTTCTTTTTAGTTGTCTGTTTTTCGTATTTGTTTTTTATTTTTAATAAAATCTCTCACAATGAGGATATTCTGTTCTTTATTGTGGGGGGGTATTTGTAAAAAAATAATCCTAAAAATCCAAAAAATTAAATAAATTAAAAAATTGAAGAATGAAAAATTTTCTTGATTTTGTGTTATTTATACTTTATCCATAACTATCCTATACTAACATATGTTCCAAGGTTATTGTGAGTGTTAGTTATTACAAGTTTGATGTTAGTGCAAATTTCGAACAAAATTTTTTTTTTTTCGAGTTTGAGCGCATGGTGATTGTGAGCATTTTTGGCACAACATATAGCATTTGGCAAGGATGAGTGGTGAGTAACATTCGAAAGCAACATTCCAAGTAAGTTTTGATATATATTTCAATGCAACATGAATTAGTATAAGTGATATAGTTTTAGTTTAATGCTATCGATAAGTTAGTAGTGGAGTAATATTACTATAAGTTTCATATGCTATTCTCGAATACGCCCTATAAGTATTGAGTGTGTTTAAAGTGTTGGGAAACTATAGCCATAATACTTTGAAGTGATCAATAAAGGATGAGGGTATTAAGACAGAAAAATCAAAAGAAAGAGAGGATAACCAATGAGTTATGCAAAAGGTGAGGAATGGTACGGAGAAGAAACTGCAACCATTCAATAAGAGAAAAAAAGGAAAGAGTAGCATAGCATGAAAAATAGGTGTAAAGTACGAATCTGTACTTCAAAACAATATGCTTAAAAAATGAGAGAAAGTGGTATGGAGCATAAAATGCAACCACTAAAAAAAGGGGCGAGTGGAACGGAGCATAAAATACAACCACTGAGAGTGTTTAGCACCTTAGGTTACCTAAAAATGCCTTGAGATCAATCTTTTCAAAGTGTGCTCCATTTGTTCTTTATACTTTATACTATGCTTAAGAGAAGGAAATATTTGAGTGAGCATATAACGCTTATATGAAGATGCAATTCGATTGGCCCTCCATTAAGAGCAAAGGTATGCAACTAGACTATATAAATTGAACATTACTAATTTGTGGGAAATTTTGAACTTTTACTTGAATCTTATGCAACGTGGGAATGTGGTACTCACTATAATAGTCTTTCGCCAAATGAGGTACGAACTTGAATACTATTTTATACACTTCAATTGTGTTTACCTTGAGGACAAGGCAAAAGTTAAGTGTGGGGGATAAGTGTATAATTACACTTATTATCATGATATTTTTATTCATAAAACAGAATATGATTTTGAGTCATTTTATACTTCATATAAAAGATTTCACATGGTATGTAGTAGTTTTTGATGCAAGTGCAGAAACTAGGTAAATCTCGGGAGTGAAATGATCAAATATGGAATTCTCTGTAAAAAGAGTGAAAAAGATGCATTGAACACAAGGAATTGGCATAGGATCGAAGCTGTCAAAGATCGGTAAAGTTGCAAAGAGAGTTATGAAGAAAAGAATTGTTCACGATCGTGACACCCATTCATGGTCTCTACTTGTCACCCTTCATAAATAGAAAGTTGCCAATCAATGTTCACGATCATGACATGTGATTCGTGGTCGCAACTTGTGATGGTTATTGATCAAATCTTTTCAACTACCAACCACCAGATAAAAAAGATCAACCGCCATCAAACACCACCAACTACCAAATGAAAAGACACCTTTTGGAAGTTAACCAATCACAACAAGGTGCCTTTCCATTGAGGATAAGAATAAAACTTTACATCCAATCACAATGAAGAGATGCAACCCTTCGCCAATGGACACGACTCTTCATTTAGATAGATGCAACCCTTTGCACTCTATAAATAGGGTTCAATACCAACCATTTTTGTGGAATATAGGCATGACACGAATGGTAGACATGTATTCATAGATAAAGAGTGAAAATTGTATAGATTTCGCTAGTTCAAAGTGTTAGTGAGAAAAATGCATAAGTGATTCAATTCTTATTTCGATCACTAGATTTCTCCACAAATTCGAGTGATTGTTGTATGAGTGTAATTGAAAGCACTTATCATTAAAAGTTTTCATTCTTCAACATTCATTTATTCGATATTCAAAAAGAATAGAATCCTAACGAAGGTTCTGTACGAGTCGAGACTGAATTCAAAGTAGATGCAGGAATTGTGGGAATTGACGACTCCCATTAAAATGTGGATACGATTTGATCAATTTTAGCTTTCACTTGCATACCTTACAACTTTACTTTGTTTTCTACTTATACTTTCTATTTCGAAGTTTATGATATGTCTATGTGTCATAACGAGTATTTCATGTTGCGTCATTTATTTTAATTAAGTTATAAGATTTGGAGTTAACTTTAAGAGTGATTTCAGGGTTAATAAGATTGTGTATGATAACTGGATCTATGATTATAACGTTGTTTAGTGAGCCAACATTTTTGGTGTGGTAACTTTTTAAATATGGCTATGTGAGAGCGACCCGTACTAAGCATAATATTATTGTTATTTAGGTTCTTATAAGTGTCATAATTCGTTTACCCTAGATCTAGAAAAGGCATTTCATGTGTTGCTCTTTGGTGAATTATTGAATATTTAGTCGTCTAGAACCGTGTTTGTTAAAGTTATCTAGTGTATTAAATATTCTTGATGATTTTGCATGTTTTTCTCTACTAGATCTTAGGAAATATCTATATGATTTACATAATCTCTAATATGTTCATACATCTGTCTATTCATCAGTCTACCAACCAAACTCTACAATTTATTATATTTCTTTTGTTCCGTAACTCTAGTTGGTCTTTAGAACCAAATTCCTACCCTGTGGGATCGATATCTTTTAAAACTACATCGTAAATGTGTACTTGCAGTGATCATCATTTTTCTATTTGATAAGCGGTATTGACAACACCTGTTCATATTTAGAACTTTTATCTTATCAGTAGAAAAGTGGGGTATAAGGTTTTCAACACCAGTACCAAATATAAGCCTATCAGAACCAAGATAGTCAAAATCTTGCGAACAGTGGCCGCATGATTTGAGGAGAGAGCAACACAAGGGCTAAGGGTGGCAATGGCCAGTAAAGGAAAGAAGAAGGAGTGTAGGACTCCAAAGGGGTATTGTATATTCCCTAGAAGTCTGAAAGCTCAGATGAAGAAATAGGGTTTTATCCTAGGAAGAGGTATGGGAAAACACCATCAGGGAATCATCATAGCCATTGACCCCATTTTGGTCACACCTGGGCTAGGTTTGGGATTTACCCCAAACCAGAAAATGTACAAGCACAAGAAGCCCCTGTTCTGCAATATGGTGAGAATTTGTGAAGCTGAGGGGAGTACGGCATAAATAGGGGAGCTTGAACCATCAATCCTGAATGGAGAAGAAGTTAAAGGCTCGAAATTTTCAATTATGTGTTTGACTTCGCGACTAGAGAAATGATTCAGCAAACTGAGGATCCCTTATCACTTGGAGAAGAGCCAATTCATGTCATGAGGGTTACTATAGCGGAGAACAAGCTACCTGAACCCCGAGAAGGAGGAGATAATAGAGGATGCAGTTACAACTATCACAAAGGGCATTAGCAAGCTGTTAAAGAAAGGCGATGCTAGAAATCAAGCTGCATCCAACACTGTCAAGCTATTGATAGAAAAGCTTGCTCAGACAACTTTGGAGGATCAAGCCATTCTTAACACCACCACCCCAACAATTGAAGGCCCTTTGCATGTGGAGGATGATAATAATGATGATGTAATCTTGAACTCTTCAGATGTTTGTGACAATTTTGCCTATGAGTACAGTTCAATGAAATATGATAACTTTGCTTACATGTTTGATATTCTGCCAGATGGCACTATGCATTCATATGATCATACGCATAATGTCTTTAACATACATGACACTCCATTAAATGAAAGTAACTTGGGTACGAACGAATCACCAAAAATGGTGACAATTTCCAATGATTTGACTCATGATGAAAAAGGAGATATAATAAATGTACTTAGACGTCACGTGGTAGCATTCTCTTGGTCATAGATCATAAAGTACCATATCCCAACCGACCCTCGAATCAAACCAATAAAGTAGAAACTACGATGCTTGAGGCTAGAATGGGCAAAAAAAGTCAAGGCGAAACTAGCCAAGAAGATTGAGGCCAAATTTTTGGAAGTGGTTGAATACTCGACATGGCTAGCCAACATCATCTCAGTGGTAAAGAAGGATGGCAAGGTCAGAGTCTGTGTAGATTTTAGGGACCTAAACAAAGCCTCCCCAAAGGACGACTTCCCCCTACCCCCACTTAGACGTTATGGTTGATAGAACCGCTAGTACAGCCAAGTATTCCTTCATGGATGGTTTTTTAGGATACAATCAGATCTTAATGGCCATTACTGATAAAATCAAGGTGGCCTTCATCATAGAATGGTGCATATACTATTACAAAGTGATACCATTTGGACTGAAAAATGCTAGAGTAACATATCAACGGGCCGTCACAACCCTTCTTCATGACATGATACACAAAGAGGTAGAAGTCTACGTGGATGACATGCTTGTCAAGTCACACACTAGAGAAGAGCACCTAGTTATCTTGGACAAATTCCTCACCAGAATCGAGAAATACAACCTGCGTTTAAAGCTGAAGAAGTGTGTATTCGAAGTAACCTCTGGGAAACTTTTAGGCCACATAGTTAGCTAGAAAGGAATTGAAATGGACCTTGACAAAAGCCGTGCCATCAGAGAAATGCTTACACCAAAATAGAGAAAGAAGTTCGTGCATTTTTAGGGTCTCTATAGTATGTCAGTAGATTCATTGCAAGGCTCATAACAATCTACGAACTGATGTTCAAGCTCCTAAGAAAGGACCAACCAGTTGTTTGAAATGATCTATGTCTGATTGCGTTTGAAAAAATCAAACAATATCTAATAGACCCACCCATCCTCCGCCCACCAGAACCTGGAAAACCCTTGATCCTATACTTAGCAATTGAGGAATCAGTAGGGGCAATGCTGGTACAAGAGCATGAAGCCAAGAGCGAGCATGCAATATACTACCTCAGCAAGAAATTACCTGAATATGAGTCGCTCTACACTCTGGTAGAAAATATTTGTACAGCAATGGTTTGGCTAACAAGGAAGCTATGCCACTACTTCCAACCTTACAGGATTTAAGCCATAGCGAAAATCGATATGATGAAATACTTATGCCGGTTGCCAACATTAACGGGAAAACTCTCAAGGTGGTTTATACTCTTATTAGACTTCGACATCGAATACGTAACCAAGAAAGTTATCAAGGGATGAGCAGTCATAGAATTTTTGGCCAACCAACCATTGGAATCCGATTACATCGAGAATCTTGAATTCCCAGATGAACAATTAGAGCTAATAGAAGAGAGCTTAACAGAGTGGAAGATGTTCTTCAATGGTGCCATGAATAGAAATGAGGCGAGCTTAGGAATTGTCTTGATAACCCCACAAAGTGAAGTCATACCCCTATCAAAGTAGTTGGAATTTCCAGTAATAGAAAACGGTGCAAAATATGGAGCATGTATGTTTGGATTAGAAGCTCTTAAGAAAGTGCGGGTGAAAGAAGCTTCGGTAGTGCGAGACACTACTTTGGTTATCAGAAAAGTCATTGGAGATTGGAAAATCAAAGAAGAATCACTAAGACCATATGTGGAAGTAGTCTAGAAGGCCTCCCAAAGGTTCACGAATATTACTTTTCAACACGTACCAAGAGACAAAAACTAAATGGCTGATGAACTCGCTACACTAGCATCAATGTGGGAAGGCCCCCTAGGTTCAACCAATAAAACCAGTTGTTCTTCAGACAGCTAAAGAACCTTTCTACTATCGCCTGGTGGAAACTGAGGATGAATAAGTCACCAGTAGTTGGGTCTTGGACATAGAAAATTTTTTGAGAACTAGACAATATCCAAAGGGAGCAACAGACTCAAACCGAACCTCTCTACGACGGTTGGCCATACAATTTAGATTAGTCGATGAGGATTTGTTCAAATGCACAGATGAAGGATTATTATTAAGATGTCTTACTGAAAAAGAGGTGTTGATGGTCATCCAGTGGAGATATGCAGGAGATTGTGGACCCCACACGAATGGTTTAGCACTTGCTAAGAAAATCTAACACCAAGGCTACTCTTGGATGACGATGGTTTCGGATTGCGTGGGTGAAGTAAGAAAGTGTCACGAGTGCTAGATTTATGGGGATATAAACCACTTACCCCCATCAGAGTTCTATAGCTTATCTACTCCTTGGCCATTCTCAACATGGGGCTCGACATTATTAGCGAAATTCGACCAAGTTCATCTAATGGACATCATTTTATTGTAGTAGTAGTCGACTAATTTCAAATGGGTAGAAGTCGAATCTTACACCAATATCATCGCTAAGAAGATGGCCAAGTTCATAGAAAAACATATTTTCGCCCGATATGGCATTCCGCATCACATCGTATCAAATAATGGGGTTTAGTTTCAAGGAGCTACATGATAAGTGTATAATTACACATATTAACTTGATATTTCTATATATAAAATGATCTGGTTTTAATTCATTTTATAATTCATATAAAAGATTTCACGTGGTATGTAGTTGTTTTTTATGCAAGTGTAGAAACTAGGTGAATCTTGGGAATGAAATGATTAACAGTGGAATTCTATGTAAAAAGAGTGAAAAAGGTGCAAAAAGATGCGTAGAACACAAAGATTTGGCTTAGGATCGAAGGTGTCGAATATCAGTAAAGTTGCAAGAAGAATTTTGAAGAAAAACACAATTCACGATCGTGACACCCATTCGGGGTCGCGACTTATTATTCTTTAAAATAGAAAGTTATCAACCATTAGTCATGATCGAGACATGTAATTCACGACCATGACTTGTGACAGTTATTGGTCAACTCTTCTCAACTACCAACCACAGGATAAAAATAATCAACTGCCATCAACTACCAAATGAAAAGACACCTTTTAGAAGTCAGACAATCATGAAAAGGTGCCTATCCATTATGGATAAGGATAAGACTTTGCATCCAATCACAATGAAGTGATTTAACTCTTCGCCAATGGACACCACTATTCATTTGTCTAGACGCAACCCTTCACACTCTATAAATAGGGTTCAAGACTCAACCAATTTCGTGCAGAATGGTATGACATGATATGGTAGACATGTGTGTATAGATAGAGAGTGAAAATTATCTAGATTTCGCTACATTTAAAGTTATAGCGAGAAAAATGTATAAGTGATTCGAAACTTATTTCGATCACTAGATTTCTCTACAAATTCGAGCGATTGTTGTATGAGTGTAATTGCAAAGCATTTATCAATAAAAATCTTCATTCTTCAACATTCATTTGTTCGATATTTACAAAGAATAGCATCCTAGCGGAGGTTCTATACGAGTCGAGACCGAATTCAAATTAGACGAAGGAATTGCAGGAATTGATGACTCCCATTAAAGTGTGGATACAGTTTGTTCAACTTTAGCTTTCACTTGCATACCTTACAACTTTACTTTGTTTTCTACTTATACTTTCTAGTTCGAAGTTTATGATATGTCTATGTGTCATAATGAGTATTTCGTCTTGCGTCTCTTATATTAATTAAGTTATATACTTTCAAGTTAACTTTAAGAGTGATTTTGGGGTTAACTAGATTTTGTATAATCACTAGATTTGTGATTATAATGCTGTTTAGTTGTTCGCCACTTTTCTACTAATAAGTTTACTAACTTGTTTGCAAGATTTTGGCTAATCTCATTGCGAAAGAATTATCCCCAGTAACGGCAACAAAAACTTGTTTTCGAGTTTCTTGCTTCAAAGTACAACTATTGTCAATAACACTTATCAAATAGAAAAATGATGATAACTGCAAGTATACAGTTACGATGTAGTTTTAAAAGATATCAATCCCACAGGGAAGGAACCAACTCTAAAGATCAGTAAGAGGAACGAAATAAAAGAAAATATTGTAGTTTAGTTTTGGAGGATTAGAATGATGGACGGATAGATAAATGTATGAAAGATTAGAAAAGATAAAAGTATATAGATATTCCCTACGAACAAGTATAGCAAAGAAAACATGCAAAATCATCAAAGATATTATGTACACTAGACTAATCTAAAAGATTCGATTCTAGATATTCAGATATTCAATTATTCACCGCAGAGAAACACATGAAATGACTTTTCTAAATCTAGTGCAAATGAATTAAGACGATTATATAAACCTGGATAACAATATTACTATGCTTAGTACTTGTCGCTCTCACATAGCCATAATTAACAAGTTACCATTCCAAAAATGTTGGCTCACTAAACAGCGTTATAATCACAGATCCAATGATTATACACAATCTCGTTAACCCCAAAACTACTCTTAAAGTTAACTCAAAAGCATATAACTTGATTAATATAAAAGACTCAACACAAAATACACATT
>CATIWQ010525380.1:0-45452 GCA_949673415.1 Euphorbia schlechtendalii
AAGTGATCTTTGGACATGCATGTGTAAGTCACATGTTAACCTATTGGGATCTTGGATAATTCTTATTGGATCAATTACATGATAGAAGAAAAAAATAAAGTGGCTGGTACATTATTATTATTTTAATTTAGTTAGATTTTCTTTTATTATATAATAGTTGGTATACTTAGTATCCTAGTTTGTTTCATATTTCAAATAAGAGTAGAATTCTTTTCTTATGCTTTAAGGATTTCAATCCTAGAGCTATTAGGACTTTAGTATTTTATATTTGAACAAATTCTACATATAATTTCGTGCTATAGGGTTAGTAGTATTATTTATAGACATCTTTTTATTTGTATTAGATAGTTTTTTATGATTAATAAAATTTCATATTTCCTTTGCAAAATTTTCAGCTTCCCTTTAAGTGCGAGTGATTGTGATCTTGTTCTTGAAGTCTTATTTTTATTGTGATCAATTGTTGTGGCTAGACAATTGAGAATCCACCCCATAAAAGGTTCTTTCATCCAATTCGAAAGGATGCGTTAACTATATGTTAGCTTGATTGTTCGTTTTATTTGCTAGGATTGGTTGTGCTATTGCTAACTTCTTATTTTACACTCTGATTTTAAGTCTTTATCCTATCTTTTTGTGTTTCATAAACCTCAATTCATGATCGGGAAACTCATTGACGTGAATCAAGGAACACTGATTATTGAGCATAAAATTGATAAAGAATTGGAATTAAAGTGGGAAGATCCTTTTCTAATTACATTTAAAAAGTCTAAATAAAAGAGTGATCAAGAAGTTGTAAATGAGCAAATCGAAGAGAATTTAATGATTTCAAATTCAACTCAAGTTTCAACAACTTCTAGTAAGACCAGCTCAAGAAGAGATGAAGAATTCTTAATTTTGATTCAAGTATGGAATGGCGGTTCAAGACTTGGTCTAATTAGAATCAACTTAAGTGAGCTTTGGACACGCATGTGTAAGTCACATGTTAACCCATTGGGATCTTGGCTAATTCTTATTGGATCAATTACATGATAGAAGAAAAAAATAAGGTGGCTACTACATTATTATTATTTTAGTTTAGTTAGATTTTCTTTTATTATTTAATAGTTAGTATACTTAGTATCCTAGTTTGTTTCATATTTCAAATAAGAGTAGAATTCTTTTCTTATGCTTTAAGGATTTCAATCTTAAAGCTATTAGGACTTTAGTATTTTATATTTGAACAAATTCTATATATAATTTTGTGCTATAGGGTTAGTAGTATTATATATAGACATCTTTTTATTTGTATTAGATAGTTTTTTTTATTAATAAAATTTCAGATTTCCTTTACGGAATTTTCTGCTTCCCTTTAAGTGCGAGTGATTGTGATCTTGTTCTTGAAGTCTTATTTTGATTTTGATCAATTGTTGTGGCTAGAAAATTGAGAATCAACCCCATAACAGGTTCTTTCATCCAAGTCGAAAGGCTGCGTTAACTATATGTTAGCTTGATTATTCGTTTTATTTGCTAGGATTGGTTGTGCTATTGCTAACTACTTATTTTATACTCTGATTTTAAGTCTTTATCCTATCTTTTTGTGTTTCATAAATCTCAATTCACGATCAGGTAATTCATTGAGTTCGGCGTAGCCGGATTCACATCAACTAGCTTTCGCAAGTGTATGCTCCTTCTTGAGAAATTGAACATTTCTGGAAACAAGGAATTTTTTTCCTTGGGATCAAAGAAGGTATACCCTATAGTCTCCTTAGGGTAACCTACAAATAGACACCTGCCAAACTTAGCACCCAACTTATCTAAACTTCTCCTCTTTACCATAGTAGGACATTCCAAACTCTTAGGTGAGAAAGAGAGGGTTTCTTACCATACCATAATTCGTATGGAGTTTGATCAACTGATTTAGAGGGCACTCTATTTAGAATATAAATTGCGCTCTCAAGTGCATAACCCCAAAAGGATCTGCTGAGTTCTGCTTGGCTCATCATCTACCGAATCATATCGGGTAGGGTTCGATTCCTCCTTTTTGACATTCCATTTTGATGGGGTGTATAAGAAGGTGTCCACTGGGATAAAATACCCTTTCCCTTAGATAATCATAAAATCTTGGCTTAAATATTCACCACCTTCATAAGATCGAAGGGTCTTAATACTTTTCCCAAGCTGTTTCTAAACTTTGGTTCTGAACTCTTTGAATTTCTCAAAATTTTCAAACTTGTGCCTCATAAGGTAGAGATAACCATATCGCGAGTAATGTGTTTTAAAACTCATTGGAGCAAATACATCAAAATGAATTATTTCCAAAGCACTAGTGGCATGCTGATCCTTTTCTTTGAAAGGTTTCTAAGTCATATTCCCCTTTAAACAAGGTTCACATGCTCCTCAAGATCTCCATTCCTTTAGGCCTAAGTCTACACATTTGTGTAACTTAGTTAAGCGAGTCTCATTTATGTAGCCTAGATGACAATGCCATAAGTATGGGGATTTCTCATTATCTAATCTTGATTTCTTAATAATGTTCATATTTAGAATTTTAGTTTTAGGTTTATAAAGCTTATAAAAGAAACCTAGCACTTAAGTTTAGAACATTACCAGTTGATGTGTGCTTTCTCTTTCTTTGGTAGCAGTGTTCCCCCAGAGAAATTTGGCAGAACTTTGTTAACACAAGCTTCCACACTAGGATAACCTCTACGATTGATCCACACAGATCTTGACCGACCAAAACCTTATTGAGGAAGAACTCGTTAGTAAATAGCAGCTGCTAGACCGCTTGATGACCAACCTGAAAATAAACCAAGAAGGCTCACTTTAGAAAGAACCTTTAAAAAATTCTTCATTTATTTGGAGAAACTCGTGAAGAATCTTGCACAACGAACGAAGAGAGAGATGGCGAACTAAGAGCGAAAAGCTGAGGTGAAATGTGGAGTAAAGAAGAGCTGGAGGGCTATATATAGGGAAAAAGGGGGAGTGTTAATCTCCCCTCAAACACTAGGTGGGATGGGAATATTCCCATCCCACTTACCAGGTTACACGCGTGGGTCACAATGACCAGCAGGCTAACCTGCCTGCCTCTTGCAAGGCAAGCCCTTGCGAGCTTCCCTTGCTACCGCAATCATGGGTGCAACCCCATGCTTGCGGCTTGCTAGCGTACGTGAGCTTACCTCATGAGCTAGCGGCCTGTGAGCTTTTTAGCTCCTAGGGCAGCCTCGCAAGCCCCACTTTGAACAACCGGTGTTCATCTTGGGCCCACTTACAATCAAAAAAATTCCCTTGCTCCGCTCTGTGTAATTTTTCCCTATTTTCTCTTTATTCTCTTTGATTATTAATTCAGTCCAACCACTTAATAATTCTTCTAACGAATTCGATAACTGGTATTTTTGGTATAGACCCAGTCTATAGGTTCTTTACTTAGTCCGATAAAGACCCAAAGTGTGTGACCTCATAGGATGCCAAAGTATAGAGCTGCTAGAGGTTAACCTAAACTTAGCTTCCCATCCGGGAACTTTTAGGGTCAGTGTTCCAGACTGATATGGAACCTGATAGCCCTAGAAGATCAGATGGGCTTTCTAGCAAAGGTGTATGATCCCTTGATACTTGGAACTTCACGTGCTTGTCACTTGATCTAGTTTTGCAGTAGTAACCAATACAATACACTCTTTTCATCAAGTTAAGTACCATCAAGTTTATTGAGCTTGGATTAGGTGTCAGCTCATGTAATATCCATAGCTATCCTGGAATTAGACTTGTTCACAAAGAAGACCACTCGGCCATTATGTATCAAGATTGACTAGAAACCCATTCTATCAATCTTATACTCTGATCAGAGGTTTATGAGTGTGTTACTTCAACAAGGGGCTCTAAGGTACATCTTCCATTATATTACTATACCAGGAGTGATGGATCCCATCTTGACTACTCGGCTTACCAACATGTGATCATCACTATACACGTAATCACCCGTATCATCCTAATCACTAGGGTATGAATAAGTATGACCCAAAGTATAACAACTCCTACACAAAGTAACAAATATCTTAGGTATGAGGATACTTGTACTGCTACTGCAATAAGACATAACACCAACACATGGATATAGTTATTTCCGAGTGTCTATCTTATAGTGGTCTTCGATGTATTATTTGAATACATTCATGTGTTAACTCAAGGAATAAGCCTACACATGCTAGTTTGTCCATTCCATTGATATCCAATTTCAATGAAACTATGACTAGGGATATTTAGACTATTCATAGTAACACGTATGTGTAGTTCTCACACCACATAGCCCCCACTATGTCCTCGCACTTGTACGCTATGAAGTAGTCATGGAATTTGTCTCATCAATGCGCATATACTATTTAATACTATACTTGTATAATACCAACGAGATACATAAATAAACAAAAAGAACTAATAAGAAACAAAAATGCCTTAATTAATAATAATAATAATAATAATTCAAAAACCGCTTGTTCATTATAACTAATAAAGTTATATCGACCTAATGGCCTCTAGGGCATACATCATGTTTAACAGTTCTCACACCACATAGCTTGCACTATGTTCTTGCACTTTTACACTATGAAATAGTCACGGACTTTGTCTTGTCAATGCGCATATATAATACCACATATATATGATACCAAAGAAATAGAAAAATTAAACAAACACTGATAAATACTAAAAATGCCTTTATTATTTTTAATAATCTGAATTTATTTGTACATTATAACTAATTAAGATATATCATCCTAATTACCTCGAGGGTATACATCATCTCTAAAATTTATGGCACCTCTTGACACTCCAAAGTTCAAGCCAGCAAATCCTGAGGAAATTCTATCTCCTACTCTTCTTACAGTTGCGGCTATCATAGCTCAAGAGGTGGTGAAAGGGTTGGAATTTGAATATGAAGAGAATGTAGCATAAGAGGCTAGGCAATCTCTACTGAAAGATAATATGCCAGAGGAAGATCCGTTCCTAGAACCTTTGAAGGAGGTTGAATAGAGGAGAACAGTGGTTATTGAATGGGGGGGGGTTCAATCATCAAAAGTAAATCCTGCTACTGAATTTGTGAAGTTAACAAAGTTTATTTTTTATGAACATTAGATTGATGGAGGAGAGATAAGGAAGGAGGAAGAGAAGAAGAAGGTAGAAGAGTATGTGGAGAGGAAGGGTGAGAAGGTTGAAAAGAGGCACGTGCTAGAAAAAGTGATAATAGAAGAAGTGAATGAGGATGATGAGTTGAAGGAGGTAGAGGGTACTGAGTAAATGAGAGAAAAGTTCAAACCAACCCAAGTGAAGTAATCAATTCTCAATCTGGTTGACACAAGGGTTGCCTCTAATCCCTCAAGTGCTATAACCTTTATTCAGAGGCCTCTCACACAGAGTATTGATGGAGATGAATCCCTCAGCTATAGAGGGTGGATGATAGGAGAAGCTGTTGGGGGAAATGAAGCATCAGTGTTTACCCTATAAATTCTCTCCATCACATAGGTAAAACCTTGGATTATCTTCTCACAATGGCTCTAAGACTAAATAACTCAGTAGTGGATATAAAGGCTATACCCTTCAATCGCCAGCTCACCAAAAGTGAGGCCTTAGTGAGTGAATAAGCTCAAATCCTTATTGAAATGGTTGAAAAGATTTCCCTTCCATGCCAAATCCGCTCTGAGTTGATCTAACATCTTCAACCTCTCATGGAAACAAGGCTGGATAACTACATTGATATAAGGGTCACTATGGTGGTTATGAATGAAAGGTTGGGGCTGGGTGAGAGGGATCTACAAATGGTTAATTATGAAGTGGTCGGGTAGAGCAAGAGTCCTAGAGGCAAATAGTTGATGTAATATTCAACTCTGGGGACTGCTATTGAAATATGCCAAACTGAGTAATCCATGGGGCTGAAAGAAGAAATAACCGAGCTGAGGAGGAAAAATGTGATATGTTTATGGAAATAGGGTAGAATTCAAAGTGGACTTAAGGGTGTGATGAAGTTCATAACTAAAGTCAGAGTTGAAACCTTCAAGGAAATTAAGGATTCAAAGAGGGAGATTAAGTTAGAAGTGCTTAAAGCTATGGAGAGCACTATGAAGAAAGTTAGCAATGATACCTTTGGCTATAAGAATGATACAATGGATGAGGTTTCTGATGAGTTGACCAAAAGCATTGTTGGGCTGGTCATAACTGTTGAAGAAGCCAAAGACACTATTCTTGCAAGGCAAAGAGATCAATTAAAGGCTCTTCAAATGGGTGTAGACTCCATCAGTGCATCTCTTGCAAACATATATCTTCATCCCTTCTTCTCACATGATAGTGAGATTATACCATTCCTGCAACATCTGGAAAATGGGTTTAATTCTCATTGGATTTGGAATCAAAAAGCTCTCCAACTCATCTTGAAAGCATCTTTCCATTGGTTTCCAACAAAGCTACAAGGTTGATTCAGTAGATCCTTCATCCTCTTCAAGCAAATGCGGCTGCTGTTCAAGAATAAATTCAACACTTCACTCTTGATGAAAAGAAGATTATTGCTTAACTTGTTGGCACTAAGTGGAGGGAGAAGGATAAACACAGCTTCGAGGAAGTTTGGGAGAGGCGTATGACTTCAGCATCTATTTCAAGCAGCGCCATGGAGATTGATGCCCAGGATGAAGAAAAGAGGCTAGAAGATTATGAAGTTTTGAAAATAAAATAATGAAGTACTAAAGCTTAGAATAGCTATTTTTTTATCTTTTGTAATCAAACTCTGTAATTCATCCCAATTAATGAAAAGATTGTTATTTTCGTTCTGAGTACAACTTTGCGTTGTACTATCTTCTTTAGATACTTAACTACATACAGGTCTCTAAAAGAAGATTGAAGTTACTCATAACATGGCCAACATTATGAGGGAGTAAGCGAGCTTTCCATCTTCTGCTTAAGATCACTCAAAACCAACAAAATGAGGGAGATTGTTGGATTCTTAGAAGAGAGAATTTATGTTTTGATGGTCTTAAGTTCAGAAGTCCAAGTTATCTCAGAAGGAACTAAACTCAAGACCTCAGAAGAGTATCAAGTAAAAAGTCTCAGAGGAAGGATTGACTCTACAAAAGAGAAACTCTCCAAAACCATTGCAGAGGATAACTTAGTCTTTTAGCGCTAAATGTCATGGGAGCTGACATCGCATTAAATGCCGTCACGCACTAGAGTACCTCAGTATGAAAAAGGACAAAATTTGTTGGTGACTAAGGATCAAAATCATTCCTATTATTCCCATAGTAGACAATCGTACAAGTGTGGGGACCAAAAATCCACTTAGTAGGTGTCACACGGATTCTATCGACACTTGCTCATTTCTAAATGGAATTCTAATGAAAACTCACATTGCGACAATGAAAATAATTCTAACAACAATCCAAGACCAATAGAAACATTCTCTCCCTCTATAAAAGGACGTTTTCCACCATTGAAGAAGGTTGCCAAATTATCAAAAACTAAAGAATGCAAACAATCTTTCAAACAACTGCAATCATCTTTTGAATCACCAAAAAGCAAACACATTTCTTTAAATCTGTTTATTAATGAGTTTTAACTGAAATATTTTTTTCAGAAACTCATTCTTCATTCTTTAATTCAAAAATTGTAAACACTATCTCAGGGTTAAGTTAGTGTGAGGGAGGTTAGAAAACTTAAGAGGAAGGTACTCTATAAGTGATAAGCTGAGAGCTTTAGATACAGCAAGGAGGGTACTTCTGTATTGGTATAGCTCAAATATTTGCTAAGGTTGTTGAAGGGTACTTCAACCAGCATTGTAGTGGTTTGCTCTTTATCAGAAGAAGAATACATAGTGGATTAAATTTTGGACAAGGATTCCAAGGACTAGATTAGGCTGAGGCTAATCAAGGATAAAAATCTACGTTTGCATTTCTCTAAACTCTATTTTATCAATTGTTGTTGCATTCATCAAGTAAAATTAATACTGCTTTATAAATAGCTAAAGAAAAAAGGGGATTCTGATTCTGAGTAATATTTGATTACTCAAAAGAGACTTCAGAAGTAAGTTATGCTTAACTTTTGAAGCGTACTTTGAACTCAAAAATGAGTCATTCACCCCCCCCCCTTTGACATATTTTACACACTACTAGGTCCAACACTAAGAATTTTTTAAATCTAAAAACAACAAGTTCATCGGTATTCACCCCCTTTGACCGATTCTATAAGTTATAAGGATCAAAACAACTTTTAGACAAAATGGATGTTCAAGTACATGTGGTGCACAACATGACTAACATTATGGAGAAAATATCAAAGCTTATGGTTAAATATGATGAGAAATTGGACAAGGTGATTGATCAAGGAACCAAGCCAGTAGTGGACTCTACAACACTATATCAAAAGCTCAATGCAACTTGCGCGGTGATCAAGTCCAATACTGAGGATTTGTTGAAGGATTCACAGAAGGGTGTGATTTCTACCATGGGCATGATATTTCCAGATTCAAAATCATTAGTGGATCTAGCAAATGGTTTCACAATGCACAAGAAATTGAATATTATGGTGGATAAATTCAACTTGATGCATGGTAATTTGAAAGCCCTCGAGGATACTAGTTTAGAAGATGCTAAGACATACACTACTCATCAAGAAACTTGTAGGCTCTTTCCCCAAGGATTATTGATATAGAAGAAAACATGGAGGTTGTATTATCAATAAGAAACTTTCATGTACTACTAAAATGTTTCCAATAGTTGAATTTCCAAGGCTTTACCCTTATAACTCATCTAACTAGGTCTCATCATGTTCTATTGAAAAGACAAGATGTATTATCCTCTCTTACAAGTGATCAACTAGAAAATGCGATTGATCTAGTCATTGTTAAGAAGAAAGAGATGTTATCACATACATTGGACTCCATCAACGTCTACCTAAACCTTTTGGTTACAGAGAAGATAACAAAGGTGGGGGGCAGAAGGTAGCGCAAAAAGCATGTCAAAAAGCTAATAATTGTAAGGCCTCTTTTCCTTTAAGACTGCAACAACAACAATAAAAATAGCCTAAGTAGCAACCTCAAACTTCACATAAAAGAGGAAGAGATTAAATGAAGAAATAGGCTAGCTGAGATTAGCAATAGTTGTAATTTGGGCTTAATTATAAAAGCTTAGTATAGAACACCAATTATGTACTGGCTAAGTTAATTAATGAAAAGATTACAACTTTGCTCTAAGTTAAGAACTTTTTTACTTCTATATATTATTGGTATCTTGCATAACTTGTGTCTTGTGGGAATCAATATAGACCAACTTTAGACAAGTTGATTAAGACAAATCCGAAGTATAAAGAAGTGCTCACTTAGTATGAAGGAGTTTTTACTAACTGAGTGGAGTTCACTCACCATGGGGGAGTCTTACATCAACCAAGTATTCTATATCAATAAACTTTTACTAAGTTAATTTCTGCTACTTCCTAGTTTGTTATTTGTTCCAAAATGGGGGAGATTATCCAACTTAATAATACCTCACATTATATTGAGTTTTAGAAATAACAAACTACTTAGGTTAGTGAAATTAATTAAGTTCTAAGTAAACTCTTAATTAAGTAGTCATCATGAGTGTGGTTTGGTTTAAAGAACTCAACTTGGTATAAACTTAGTTAAGTTATGGCTTAGAGTAGCGAGTTCTGGTGTTGAGATAAGGTATAGTGGTAAAGCAACTCAGTTTCAAAGCTTAATTGATATATTTTAGTGTAGGCTAAGTTACTTATTTGTGATATTGGGTACTATAACACTATAACCTTTAGTGAATCTCATGAAAACAAAATATTCTAGTTTGATGCATTTCAGGTTTCAAAAAGGATTTGGTGGTGAAAACAATGGAATATTCATGTGGTCCAAACTCTTAAAAGGTATCAATACTAATGTTAGAGTGTAGTCACTAAAGTCCAAGATAAAAAGGTATATTTTGATAAGCACCATTTTTCAAGCATCATCTGCAACTTCATCATATAAATCAATCACATATCTCCATGTTGCATATCATGCCCTCTCAACCAGTAGATATGTTTAAGGAATTAAACCTCAATGAGAATAAAACCAACAGATTAATCTGACGCTACAATGAACAAAATCTATCTCTTTGTCAATGGCTTTAAATCTGTGTCAAATAGGCTGAAGATGTGAAGAGCAGAGACTTTGGAATATAAGGCGATGAGTTGCAACAACTAGTTTAAGGAATCTACAAGTATAAATAAAGACTATAGAAGATGTTTACAACTTAGTAAATCACTTGAAACTAGTCCCTTAGTAGGAAGCCTATTTCAGTTTTTGGTAAATCACCCGAAACTAATCCATTGTTACTAAGTATGTATATATTTGTTGATATGATAAGACAAGTCTATGACTATTTTATAGTATGAAAGTACAAGGACATAGTGAAAGCTATGTAGGGTGAGAACTACAAACATGTGTAATTATGGAAATGTTTAAATATTCCTAGTCATAGTTTCATTAAGATTGGACATCAATGAAACAGATAGACTAGTATGTGTAGGCTTACTCCTTGGATTGGATCTAAGAAGCCGATCTCACAAGTTGAAGGTAGTACCTTGAGTTAACACATGAATGTATTCGAGTAATACATTGGAGACCTCTATAAGACAGACACTTGGAAATAACTATATCCATATGATGGTGTAATGTCTTATTGTAGTAGTAGTACGAGTATCATCAGACCTAAGATACTGGTTACCTTATGCAGAAGTTGCTATACTTTGGATTATACTTATGCATACCATGTTATCAGAATGATACAGATGATTATGGGTATAGTGATGATCGTTCATTAGTAAGTTAAATAGTCAAGATGGAATCCGTTACTCCTAATATAGTGATATAATGGGAGTTGTACCTTAAGGCCTCTTATCGAAGTAACACATTCATAAACCTCTAAGCAGAGTATGAAGTTAATAGAATGGGTTTCTAGTCAATCTTAGTACATAAAGGCGAGTGGTATTCTTTCGTGAACAAGTCTAATTCTAAGATAGCTACAACTATTACATGAGCTAACACTTTATCTGAGCTCTTGTAAATTGGATGGTACTTAGCATTATGGAGGGAGTGTATTTTACTGGTTACTTTTGTAGAACCGGATCAAGTTATTGGCACATGATATTTGAGTATCAAGGGATCATACACTTTTTCTAGAAAGATCATTTGATCGTCTATAGTCATCCGGTTTCATATTGGTCATAAGGGGGGTGAATTCTGATTAAACTTATACTTTAGAGATTTAAAATTCTTAGCCAAGTTTACTTTAATGTATGCTAATTAAAATGTGTTATGAGAAAACTAAGTTAAAAATCACAAACCACTCAACTAAAGCTAAACTTGGTTTGGACACAAATTGTGCTGAGTTAATTCTTACTCAACTTAGGATGGTTTTTCAAGCAGGATGAATAGGAGATATGTGCTGATGTATGAGCGAAGCTAACAAAGGTAAAAGATAGAGAAAGAAAAATTACACCTCAAATTTATCCTGGCCCGACCCCTAGCCTACCTCTAGTTCTTAGATTCCTTTCCCAAGCATAAATCCACTAGTGTTCTTTCCTTTAAATAGGCATAAAAGCCTTTGATAGTGGGTATGTTTACAAGCGAGTACCTTCCAAACCTAACTACCTCTCAACAGAATTTGAGTACCCATTGATCTCACACTATTTAGAATAAAATGTTTGCACAAAAAGGAAACACAACTTATACAATGTTTATTCCTTTATAATGAATCACTTAACTTAATTAGAGTTTATTAGAATTTTATCTATTACAAACTTATTGGAGTTTCGTGTTTGCTTTTAAGATTGCTTTAGTGGAATTTTGAAGGCTTTGATTTCTTTGATGGAGTTTTAGAAATTCAGGTGATTTACCAAGTTGTAAATGTCTTCTCCTATCTCTATTTATACTTGTATATTCTTGGAAGTAGCTGTTACAACTTATCATCTTGACATTAGCTCCAAAATCTCTTCTTTTTACAGCTTCAAATTCCATCCATTTGAAATAAATTTAAAGATGTTTCGAGATAAGTGATTTTACCTATTGAGGCGCGATATTAATCTGTTAATTAATTTTTCATCAATAATTCTTTTCCTTTAAGCAATGTTTTTGAGAGATAGTGTGCGAGATGCTATGTAGAGATTTTTGATTGAATGTTTAAGGTAACATTGTAGTGGCGCTGCAATGATGTAAAGCATCAAGTTGTTAGATGATTCCTTTTAACTTGGAATGGGAAAACATCCTAACATTTTGTACTAACACCTTTTTTGTAGTGAGGACACTTGGTTATTCTTTTGTTTTCAGCACCAAATCCTTTTAAGGATCTAAAAAGCATGAACTAAGAATATTCTATCTTCACATAAAAGTTAAATGTTGCTAGAAATCCTATTTGATCATCTTGAGTCATCAGGTTCCATATCAGTCAGGAACACTGAGCCTAAAGGTTCTTGGACGGGAAGCCAATATTATGTTAACCTATAGTAGCTTTATACTTTAGGATCATATGAGGTCACACACATTGGACCTTCACCGAACCAAATAAAGAACTAATAGACGAGATATATATTGAGAATAAAAGGGTAGTCAAGTTCATTTGGATCGACCATTAAATGGTAGGACCAAATATCAAGTTGAAAGAGGAATTAGAGGATGATAAGTTAAGCATGACCTGTTGTGAGCGGATGACACCGAGTACGTTGGGCCTAGAGCGCGCGAATGAGAGGCGCGGTCCACCGGGGTGTTGTTGTGTAAAATAAAAATGTACTAGGTCATGGACCCGAAAGGTTTAAATAAGAAAGTAAAAACATTTTTTAGATTGATCAAACCCGAATCTGCCGTCTCTTAGTGTAGAGTCGCCACCTGGATTAGCTCTTTCTAGGAATTAAAGTCCTGTGAGGCTTAACATTCGGGGAACGACCCACTAAGACACAGAGATTCGGGTTCAGGATAAGTTTCTTACTTCTTATTGGATCACATTATATTACATCTATAGAAAACTATACATCTTAATTGTGCATATTCGCACTTATGTCATTTTCGAGTTTATAATGTATGATTTACGCATAATTGGAAAGTGATAAATCCATACATAAAGCGATAAATAAATGCAGAAAAGTAAAGATTAAGATTGCAAAACCTCAGGGGATGCAACCGCTCGGCTAATCTATTAATTAAACTTCCGTAAAAATATTAATTGTGATGCCCGAAGGAAAATAAAATCTTAGGCATACATCTAATTCTAATGTGCCTCTATTATCTTAATGTGCCTCTGTTAGATATTTGACATAAAACTATGTATACGTTTTTTATATTAATGAAATGTGGTACCTAATCAGGGATGGCTTAGAAATGGTAAAATTGCTGCTAGAGTGTGTATTATCATATAAGAGAATGCATAATAGTGTTGCATATAGTCTAAATCTTATGTTGATGACTATGTTATCATATTTGATGCTGCTCATGCATTAATTTCTTAGACTATTTATTATATAAACTAGGACTATTTTTTTCTTGGTCTTGTTATTGACCTTCTATGATGTCAACACTGTAGTATTTGAAAATGGCCATGACCCTGACTTTGGCCCGAGTTTCAATAATTGCCTAAGCCAAAAAGAATCAATTACTCTTTAGATTTCAGTTCATCAATAATACCGATTATGTTAATTTTAGTTTTTTCATTTGTTGTTAATTAACTAGGAATAGGACATTACATTATAATGAAAATAATGCTCACTTCATGAGTTATGAATTTCTTTTTCAATCACTTGTGGTTGATTTTGAAGTCTTTGAAGGCATATATTCAAGGGTTGATTTTTCTGGGTTAATGGTTTTACATATATGCTACAAATTGTTGATAAACATTTCTCTTTGTTAGGTTGGTGACTTTCGAAGTCGTTTTAAAACTATTCCTTGATTAGTTGAGTTAGGTAGCTTGAAAGCCAATTTTTTTTAGTTTCATTGAAGATTAAATTAATAGGAAACTAATAAAATGATTGTAATATCAACCATGTACCGAGAAAAATGAAATTGGACTATATATTGATTCTCCATTGTTTGTCTTCTAGGCAATATAATTGATTTGTATTGTGTGGTTGTTTTCTAGATTCTCTTTCTGTGATTAAACTTCAAATTTAATGCCTTCATGTGTTACTGTTGCTTTGTTGTCGATATTCATTTGGGTAATTTATCAAACAACCAAAACGATCTTGGTTAGTAGTTAATAACCATTTTATTCTCCGTTTCTTAGAGAACATGACTGACCAACATGAATTTGTTTGCTGGCAGATTGAAATCTTACTGGGAAAGACCGAAAAGTTTGATAATTTGATAGTCGCAGCAGCTTAGGAATAGTTAGAGAGTGAGAAGAATAGCTAAAATTTGAAAAAGAAGGTGATAGAATTAGAAGTCTATATGAATATATTGAATGAAGAATGGTGGCGTGTTAATTGGAAACACTATATACTTTTAGTAAAGTTATTTTTAGTTTGTATAGTATTATATATTTTTTAGTTTCATTTGGATTTGTATGGTATTATACTTTATGAATTATATAAAAAATAAATTTCAATTTTTTTAATTATGACATCAATTAAGTGCTTTACAAATGTGTTGCAGTAGCCGCAAAAAGTGTTTCAAATGCGACATAACTGTTTTAAAAAAGGTGTTGTGTTAACAAGACATGGTGTTGCAAATATGCTAAAAGTGTTATAAGAAAAGTGTTGCAAAAAAACAACAAAATTGTTACGAAAAAGGCTAAAGGACGTTAACGTTGACGGCGACTGGTATTTTTTGCAATGTAATAGAAGGCGTTGAAAGTACTAAAAAAGTGTTGCAAAAAGTCACTTGTCGTAACATATTTCTTAGTGTTGCGAGAGAAAAAAAAGAGTTGTGAAAACCACATTTCGCAAGGGAAGCATCACCAACAACTTCTTTCACAGAAAAGTGTTACGACAAGTACTTTAGCAACACTTTTGGCACTTCAGGCAACATTTTTTCGTTGTTGCGATAGGCCATCTATGGTATAGTGTTAGATGCTTTTAGGTTTATAAAACATATAAAAGAAACCTAGCATCTAAAGATTAAAGCATTACTAGTTGATGCGTGCTTGATCTCTCTTTCGGTAGCGGCATTCCCTTTGAGCAATTTAGATGGCACAAGCTTCCAAACTAGGAGAGCCTCTATGACTTGATCCACATGGATCTTCACCAACCGAAACCTTGAATAGATAGAACCCGTCGATTAATAGCAGTTGCTAGACTACTTGTAAATCAACTCGAAAATCCGAAATCGAAAGCTCACTTAAACTTAGAGCCTTCTAAAAAAACTATTCAATTTGTTTGGAGAAACTTGTGGAAGATCTTGTACAACAAAAGAAGAGGAGAAAGAAATCAGAGAAAAAACAAGCTCAAAGCTTTTTGGTGTGTATGAATTAATGAGGCTTTGAAGCCTATATATAGGGAAAAAGGGGGAGTGATAAAGTCCCCTTAAAACTCTACATGGGATGGGATAAATCAAATCCCATTTATAGGGGGTCAACCATGCGGGTGTGGATACCCACGGGCTGACTAGCGGTTGCTACAAGGTAAGCCTGCTAAGGCTTACCTTGTGCATCAAGCTACAGCTTGCGGGCTTTCCCACAAGCCTAGCTTGCGGGCTTGCACGCAGGCTACGAAAGCACTGCCTTGCGGCAATGCTTGTAGCCTGCAACCCGCTAGTGCCCGTGGGCTATCCTCGCCCGCTAGCCGCAGAGGCCCCACTTTGAACAACCTGTGTTCTGTTTGGGGCCCACTTGCAATAGGAAAAATTCCTTTCTCACTTCGTGTAACCTTTTCCCTATCTTTTCATTATATCTGTTAATTATTAATTAAATCAATTAATAATTCTTCTCATCTATTTCTCAACTTGCATTTTCGGTGCAAACCTAGTCCATAGGTTCTTTACATGGTTCGATAAAGACCCAAAGTGTGTGACCTCATAGGATCCCAAAGTATAGAGCCGCTAGTTGTTATCCTAAACTTGGCTTCCTTGTTTGAGGTAGTCCTTGACTGATATGTTTCTCACAAGCTAAAGGTTGTACTTAACATGTTGGAAGGAGTGTGTTGTACTATTTACTATTGTAGAACCGTATCAAGTCACATGCATGTGATGTTTCAAGTATTGAGGGAGTATGCATTTGCTAGAAAGCCCATTTGATCATCTAGAATCATCGAGTTTCATATCGTTCTAGAACATTGAGTCTCAAGATCCGGGATGGGAAGCCAAGTTTAGGTTAACCTCTAGTAGCTCTATACTTTGGGATCCTATGAGGTCACACACATAGAACCTTCACCAGACTAAATAGAGAACTAATAGATGAGGTCTATACAAAGAATAAAAGGGTAGTTAAGGTTGTGTGGATCGACCATTAAATAGTCAGACCAAATAACAAGTTGAAAGAGGATTTGCGGAAAACGTACCGTGTATGGAGCTATTGATTTTTCCCATTCTAAGTGGGTCTATGAACAGTGTTATTCACGGGAAAGGGCATGTGTGGCAGCATCACGAGCACTGAAAGAGTGCTCATAGGCCACCAGCATGCGCTAGCGTAAGCTTGTGGGCTATAACCCACCAGCACAACCCGCTAGTGGTCTTGTGGGAGAACCCGCAAGACCTTGCTTATGGGACAAGGGAAGCCCTAAAGGGCTTTCCTTATGGGCTTCCCATAGTTGTGCGTGTGGGTTAACCCGTGGAGCCTAGGCCTCCACGCTAGTGACCTACGTGTGGGATGGGTATTTCCCCATCCCACATTGCTTAATGGGGAGCATTTTTTCTCCCCTTACTCCTATATATAGTAGTGAACCTCCTTTCAACATCACTTCAGTCCAGCCTTCCTTTCGAGCTTGACTCCTTTTTCTTGCGAATCATTTTGAGATCCTCCCAGAGTTTCTCTTGTATCTGTGAGATTTTTTTTCAAGGCTTATTTCTATTTGGAAAAGAGCCTTTGCAATTATTTTTGGGTTGACCTGCGAGTGGTCTTGCATCCACTTTTTAATTGATAATTTCTCCTTCATGAGGTCTTAATCAATGGGGTTCATGTGGACTACTCATAGAGGTAGTCCTTGTTTGAGGCTTGTGCTAACGAAGTTCTGTTCGATTGCTCTAAGAGATCACTACTCCACTACAAAGAAAAGGGAAGGCACGCATCAACTATTAATTCTCTAAACATAGAAGTTAGGTTTCTTCTAATAAGTTTTATAAACCTAATGCATCTATGAAATGTTTCAATTAATCATGCCATGGTTAGGAGTTCCTGTTAGGTTAATTTTAAGTTTTGAAATTTCTTTATGCTAGTTCGCATGTTTATTACTTGTTTAAATTAACCATCAAGTTCTATAGATGTATTATTGGCTCACTACTTTACTTAACTGCTAGTAGGCTTGATATTCAATACTTTATATGTTATTGTGGTTGTTATAAGAGAATCTCACTTAGCTATTATTGTGAGCGGACAATGTTTTTTAGACCCGTGCGGTCTCCGCGATGCACTGACCTCGTAACATGGGGGTGTGGGGGTTTTAAAAAGGAAAATGAAATGAGAAATTTTTTTTATAAAGACACGAGGCCTAAACCTCTCACCTACATTATTACAGAGTCGCCACTCAGATCAGCTCTTTTGGTAAATTTGGTACATTATAGATCCGTTAAGCCTAAACTACACAGTAGTAAAGAGATTTGGGTCCGGATGAGTTACCTACTTCATCGTTATTTGAGTTTTAATTACAAATGATCAATCACCTTTAAAGTATTTCAATTATTTACTAGTCATTTTCGATTATGTTGGAGTTAATCATACACATGCAGAAAGCAATAAATAAAGCGTTAAATAAATAAAAGAAAGCAATATATAAAGTAAATATGAGGATTCAAACCTAAAGGGGGAGGGCAAGTAATAATACAAACCATGAGGTAATATACAAATGGTCCTAAACACAAATGATCTACAAATACATTTTATTTACAATTGCTATACCCGAAGGAAAGTAAAACCCTAACACACATCTAACCTAAACTACCTGCATCCGCAAAGGTTAGCAAGAGTTATATCACGACATCATGGCGGAGTTAGTTAACCAAACAAGATGTTATTAGTAGTATAAGTTAGATTAGGGTGAATAGCGTGCTAGTGGATTTAAAATTGGGGGAATTCAGGTTCCTCACACACTTTCCTTGGAAAATAATTGATTTAAGACTAGATTTACAAAATTTTATTGTTTAGATTTAAACATGGCATAAATGAGGTCCGTTATTGGGGGAAAATGGATTTCCCATCATATGGGGACTAAAATAGTAATAAACCGTGAGAAAATAAAAAACTATGCAAAAAATATAAAAATGATAGAAAATAAAGCACAAAATCATGCCAAGAGTCTCTAGAAACTCAGAATCTTACCCCTCTGACATGAATCCGCAAGTTTTGTAGTCAGAAACGTCGAAGAAAAAGATCCCGAAGTCTTTTTGTTAATTTTTGGTTGGAAAAAAGGATATAAAGATCATTTTGGGTGAAGGGAATAGGAAACCCGAGAGTTAAATTTTTCAGTTTCTAACTCGAACCTGAAAGGAGAAGGGATTTTTCAGAGAAAAAGCATCGGAAAAGAAGTGTAGAAATTTTCTTAACTTTTTCTCAAAAATCCCTAAGTTTCTCTCTCTCTAAAATTTCCAAAAAGGTAAAATTTTAACCCCAAAAAATCTAATTTTTAGACTTATATAGTGGTTGGTAAAAATTATAAATAATTGAAGGGTAACGGGTAGTTTTGAGAAAAGAAAAATAAAAGAAAGTGTAAAAAAGGAATAAAAAATAAGAGTGGGCAACAAGCTAGTCATGTTTGGTCCAAACAGTCAGGACCAACCTGATTGGGTAGGTCAGTACCGACGTGATTTAGGCCAGTACCGGCCCCCTTAAAGGGCCTGTCTAGGCTAGTACCAGCCTGGACAAGGTTGGCACTAGCCGGCTCTGGCAAGACGGTGCCGACCCTGGTACCGGCTCAAACCGGGCTGATCTGAAAAGTAAGATCAATCTAGGCTGGTTCGACTAGGATGGGTAGACTTTTTTATGGTTTTTCATTTTTTGGGTTTTTAAAGGTTTTTTTATGGTTTTTGCGATGGTTTTGAACAATTTTGGAGTCCAAAAGACCTAAGGAACCACTCGTAACCTCAAAGAGGATCATTGAAATAAAAGAGGCAAGTGAAATATTTCTCATCATCGTTTCACGAGAGGGACCAAGAATCTCGTACTCACAAGTTGCCCCTCATGTGGTCACTACTAACATAAGTCAAGATGGCTACACGAAAAGATCAAGGGATAGAAATTATACTTATGCCAGCATGCTTTGTCAAAGTTAATCAAGGAACATGGAAGATTCCCATGCTTTTTGGACATCCCCAACATGGAGCTCTCCCAATTTTCGGGATTACCTGGAGATAATGAGTGCTAAAGTTCACTTCTAAACATGGAATTTTCCCGCATTCTTTGGACATCCCCAACATGGAGCTCTCTTGATTTTCAAGATAACCTAGAGATAATGAGTGCTAAAGTTAACAATCGATTATCTCGCGCTCTTTGGACATCCCCAACATGGAGCTTTCCTGATTTTTGGGATCACTTGGAAATAAACTAGTGCTAAAGTCAACTTTAGAACATGGAAGACCATCATGCACCTTGGACATCCTCAATACGGAGCTTTCTCGATTTTCGAGATCACCTGGAGATAATGAGTGTTAAAGTTGACCTAAGAACATGGAATTTTCCCACGCTCTTTGGACATCCCCAACATGGAGCTCTACAAAATTTTGGGATCATCTGACAATAATGAGTGCTGAACTAGAACATGGAATTTTCCCACGCTCTTTGGACATCCCCAACATGGAGCTCTCCCAATTTTTGGGATCACCTGGAGATAATGAGTGCGGAAGTTGACCTCTAAACATGGAATTTTTTCGCTCTCTTTGGACATCCCCAACATGGAGTTCTCCCAATTTTCGGGATCACCTGGTAATAAACTAGTTTGGTTTGGAAACCAGAAAATGCAATAGAGTTGTTTTTGGAGTTCGTATTGTCCATAAATGTGTTTTAACTCTTTAATTGATATTTTGAAAACAAAATATTTGCCCCTTCAATCAAGAGTTAAAACGAAGAGAAAATTAATTGATTCGACTTGTTCCAAAAATGCTATAGAGGCGCCTTAAAAAATGTTAAATGTGCCCCTTATGAGGATCTAGCTTTGACTGTTGGGGAGATAAAGCTCCTTTGGAGTTGCAATTTCTTGGGAGAAAAGATTTAAGAAGTAATATTGAGTAAATGAAAGGATACAGGGTGATTGGTAGAGAAAGAAGATAAAGAAGATTTTAGTAATAAGAGTGTGCAAGGTTTTGATTTCTAAAAAAGTGGTTTGGAAGAAAGCTGTGGTTTTAACTTTCGAAATGCAATGGAAAATTGATTTGATTTTGATTCCCAAAATGTGACTGGAAAAAATCTGCATGTAAAAAAATGATTACGAAGTTAGTATTGTGTAAAGACGTGTTTTAACTCCTTGATTGACTATGTGGAAGCAAAATATTTTGCCCTTTCAATCAAGAGTTAAAACATGAACAAAATTGGTTAAGTGAGAGAATTTGGCTTTGTCCGAAATATTTGTCGAGGTAGACTTGGCCCTTGAACAAATTGTTGATTTCTAAAATGTGACATAGCTAGACAGTAGTGCGGCAAGATGAAGTCACAACAAGATAGTGGCATGACAAAGATCAAGACACAGAAAGAAAGAGGTGTGACAAGGATTAATATAAGATCCTATGACAAATTATTCACGCATATACGTGCATATAAATAAACTAATTTGAATGCTCACATATATGTTATGTAATTGGTTAGCTAATTGTTTAGATGAATGTTTGTATGAGTATATGACTATGCATGAGGATGTAATATTTTTTTTATTTCTTTAGCCCGATTAGCTGATGCTCTTGTGGCGAATAGGCAATCTTGAGTGGTTGATGTTGGACTCATTTGGGCTAGTCGACAGGGATGGACTTGGGTCCGAGTTGAAGTTTGATTTGAGGTTGGATCGAAGACTAATTTGAAGCTTTAATAGTCTTGGGTAGGTTTGGATGAGTTGTAAACTTTCGACACTATAATCTTGTGAGTACAAGATTTTGTACCAGCTTGCGCCTTCGATGATGAAGGCTTTTCGGGATTTAATCCTTGAATCACACAAGTTTCGACTGTCCAAATAATCTCTAAATGGGAGCTCTCATTGTAAAAAAAATAATGTTTTGGGCCCTAAATAAATATTTAGGACCATAAAAAAATATTTAAAAACCTTAGAGTGAAAATTTAAAGGCTTAAAATATTTTTAAAGAACTAAATAAATTTTTAAGGGTTCGGAATAATTTAATAAAATCATTTGAGGGTGAATTCCCCCTATAAATAGGGGGAAAAATTTAACGAAATAAATTCTTTTCTAGGCGAAACAACCCAAAAAAGTTTACAAAAAAAATATTTTTTTTCTCGTCAAAGAGGGATGATTTTTTACTGAAATAATATTTTTCTTGATAAAATAATTCTTATTTCTTTCATCTTTCTTTCAAGAAATCCTTTGATTATATTTGGATAAAAAACAAGTTCGGGTTCCGAATCCAATTATTTTTAAACCAATTTTCTTTCATCTTTATTCTAAAAAATCATCAAATATTCTCAGACCTAAAATAAATTTAGAGTCCTAATTTGAATATTTTTAGGATAAAAATAATATATTTTCACATAACAATCAAATCTAAAAACGAACGAGGAATGCTCTTGAGGATCAAGTGGATACGCCAAAGTGGATTCTCACCGAAAGGTTAAGCCTCTGACTTCCTAGAGCTACTTTTTCTTTGTGTATTATGTTATGATATTTGTTTTCTCTTAAATTCTGAAATGAACTCGATTTTCGTTACCGACCTAGTATTTATTTTATTTATTTTATTCTTTAAATTTTATTTTATTAATTCCTTTAATTTATTTATTTAATTTTTATTTTATTATGTAGCCTTCTTTTATGTTTTTGCCTATTCTTTTAATTATTCTAATTGCGGGACTTTGTAATTAAATACATGTTAGAATACCCCCACAAAGGAAATTAAAATTATTCCTGGATAACAGACCTCACTTCTTGTCATGCGATCATTTTCGTTAAATAAAACTGAGCAACTTATTTGTAATTAAAATGAATCATTGTTTTCCTAAAAGAAGAATTTTAATCTTCGATACTTTAATTAGGCCACACAGACCTCACCAAAATCAAGTCGAACATACATGTAAATATTCATGTTGTGTTATACTCTATGCTAACCTTTGTGGATGCAAGTAGATTAGGTTAGATGTATGCCTAGGATTTTATTTTCCTTCGGGTATTCCAAATATTTTTACAGAAATGTAATTAATAGATTAGGCAGGAGGTTGCATTCTCCGAGGTTTGGTAACTTTTAATCTTTATTTTTTCACATTTATTTACTTCTTTATGAATAGATTTATAGCTTCCACATGCGCGTTAAATCATACATTACAAACTCAAAAATGACATAAGTTTGAATATGCACAATTAAGAAATACGGTTTTCTGTAGATGTATAATGTGATCCAATAAGAAGGAAGCAACTTATCCCGAACCCGAATCTCTGTGTCTTGGTGGGTGATCCCCCAAACGTTAAGCCTCACTGAACTTTAATTCCTAGAAGAGCTAATCCAAGTGGTGACTCTACACTACGAGACAATGATTTCGGGTTTTGACCAATCTAAATTGTTTTCGCTTTCTCTTTCAAACCTTTCGGGTCCCCGACCCGATATTTTATTTTCACAAAAACACCCTGGTGGACGCCTCTCATCTCAGCGTGCTCTCGGCCCATCGTATTCCATGTCATCCTCTCATAGTGGCGACTCCACTGAGGTTTTTTCTTATAAGTGCCTAAATTTATTTATCACATTATTCTATATTTTCTTAATTATAACATATTCCTAATAATGCATTGCAACAGAGGGGATTAGCCAGTAAGTTTAAGTACCCTATTAACGCAAAGCTTTCTCTTATACTAATTTTCCTCCCTAAGAAAAGATAGTACGTGAGCGGGTGGAGCACTTGTTGCCATATCACATGTACCTCCCTCATTAGAACCCATTTGGCGAGAGGATTGGAGTGTATTTTAGTGCAATAAGAACAATCTACATCAGCAACCAAAAAGCAAACCTCATGTAAATAAACCATAGGCATTTTCCCCAGGGTGTTACCCAACAAACGATCATGCATTATATTTTTCTTGCAGGTGCGCTCCTTTATATCCTTATGGTACTAAGATGAACCAAAATTAGGATAGAAACTAGCCAAAAACCCTACACGTAGGAGTTGTATGGTTGGAGGTTTGGACGTTGCATGCTATATGCTACGTGTTTGCTACTTTCAATTTATCATTGTACAAATGTCATGCTAACCACAAATCTTAGTGCAAACACTTGAACACACACACTCATATGTTAAAATGATGTAACATATCATCATCATGATACCAAATCGGTGTCACACACACTTAGTATTAGATGACACTCTAGATCGTGTCACCCCAGTACAACATGAACCAATTAGAATCATGGAACATCATTTACCCCTTTTTCAGCGAGATGTCCTCTTGACATCCGACTCTTAGCCGATATGGGGTGAATATACCATTGTTTTTGCGAGATGTCCACTCGACGTCCAACCCTTAACCCTTATAGGGTGAACATACCTTCATACCCAAATTTTTACACGATGTCCACTAGACATCTGACACGGGTGATAACATATATCACACATTACTTATGAGATGTCCACTTGACATCCGACTCATAGCCCACACGAGGAAATAACATATCCCACACATTACCTATGAGACGTCCACTCAATATCCAACTCATAGCCCACACGGGGAAGTCACACATACCACATAGCCTAAACGGGGCAAATACCTACCCAAACCATTTTTCCCACATCATGTGATGTTCCCATTGACATCTGAACCTAAGCCCACATGGGGCGAACTCTTTTCAAAAGTCTTACTTTACCAATCTTCAAGGGTATGCACTTAATACCCGAACCATTCACCCACATGGGGCAATGATTCATGCATCACCGCAAACCCTCAAAAAGTGATGACCACACCGGCATCCAAAACTCCACCCTAATTGGGAAAAAATAACTAAATCATTCATTTGATAGCTACGTACGATAGTTGTTTTCATTTTATTTTTATCTTATTCGATTTCATGAGTGTATGTCGCATTGCTTACTTGAAATCAATTTGACCTATTCATTCCATGAGATCTAGTCATAGTACGAAATCTCAAACTATTGACCTATTACCACATGGGTAACTTGGTCACCTCATTTACATCATTCATGTTACGCTGTCACACGGATAGTGTATAGATCTTGAATCCACTCCCAAAGGGGCTAGGTTTTCACTTTCACATTTTATCTAATGATTATCCTGTTTATTTCAAATGGATTGACAGATACATTATTTATCTTGCATCATGGAATGTTAACCCCTTGTGAATGCAGCCATGACATTGACATCTCACGCACTTTTACTCATCATGAATCGCATCACGAATCTTACACGCTTGGTCTGATCTTCCAATTGTGTATAAAGGGGACTTGGAAAAAGCCTGCTCACTGCTTGGTCTGCATTTCTCCGATCGTGGCTAATTTGGAGGGGTGTTTCATGCACTGAATCAAGTGAAGACTCGGGTTCAGATTCAGTTTAGCATGCATCTTTCAATTTTGATAGGATGACTGATCCATGAGATGAAGTGGCGGGGAAGGATCACCCCTTCCTTACGGGATAAAACTCTCAATAGATACATCAGTCATCGGTAAGCGCTAAGATTGTAGCTACCTTGAATGCCCTTGCAAATAGTGAGCAACGAGTATTAATTATTTGTCAACACATTGGGATAAGTCACCCGAAGAAAGGGTTCATGATGTGGTGTTCAATCCGGACATTGGTATTCTGACTAGTCAACCTAGAGTAAGGGGACCCTCTCCTTCTTATTTGATATCTTTTCCAGCTATCAAGATGTGTTTGACAAGGTGGAGAGGATAGAGCTTTTTGAATTCAAGGATAAACCTTTGGGGAAACCTACCAAACGACACTAGTGCGAGATGATAACATCAATGATGTAATAAATTATCTTGTAGCAACTTTGCCTATGAGGCTTTTGAACTTTTTGAATAAATTGAACTTTGTTTACCCACTTGATATCCTATTGATTGACATCACACATTCTCATAAACATATGCATAATGGTTTTAGCATGTATAACACATCATGTCATGAAATTAATTTGGGTATAAATGGATCCCTTACAATTGTAAAAAGTTCAAATCATTTGACTCTTGAGGGAAAGTCTGAGACAAATGCGGGTACTTAGATAAAATCTTAATAGCATTTGCCTCATCCTATAAGACTGAGGGAAAGATCTCCGAGCACGAAAAATCCATTGACTATTAAGTCAATCAAGCAAAAGTCAAAATGATCGAAGCCATAATAGGGCCATAATGTCAATAGAGCAAATTGAAGTGCTATAAAAGGGTCAAACAATCAGTACAATGCCAAAGACATGAAGAAGATAGATCATTGAGCACATCAAGAACTCCATCGCACGGCTCACCACCATTTGTGGGGTAATCATTACACCATTGAAGGAATATCATTGAACATAAAATTTTCACCCTCGATGGAATTAATCTACAAGAACCGAAGCCTTTGATACCTGATATATCATTCATGGTTGGAGAATATTTGAACTCATCATCATGTATACCTCAAGCTAGCAAAACATCATGAGCACCAACTAATCGATTAGAAAAGCTGAATGAGATAACAATTGAAGTCTTGGATATGGATGATAACCAATCTATCAGTCAAATCAACCAAGACTGGCACAATCCATCTAGTTTATTGAGCTCGGATTAAGTGTCAGCTCATGTAATAGCTTTAGCTATCCTGGAATTAGACTTGTTCACAAAGAACACCACTCAGCCATTTTGCATCTTGATCGATTAGAAACCCATTCCACCACTCAGCCATTTTGCATCTTGATCGATTAGAAACCCATTCCATCAATCATATACTCTGATCAGAGGTTTATGAGTGTGTCACTTCAACAAGGGGCCCTAAGGTACATCTCCATTATATTACTATATAAGAAGTGATGGATCCCATCTTTACTACATAGCTTACCAACATGTGATCATCGCTATACTTGTAATCACCCGTATCATCCTGATCGCCAGGGTATGAGTAAGTATGACCCAAAGTATAACAAATCCAATATAAGATAACCAGTATCTCAGGTTTGAGGATACTTGTACTTCTACTGCTATAAGACATGACACCAACACATGGATATATTTATTCGAGTGTTTGTCCTATGGCGGTCTCCAATGTATTACCCGAATACATTCATGTGTTAACTTAAGGTACCACCTTCAGCTCGTGAGATCTGCTGCTTGAAACTAATCCAAGGAGTTAGTCTACACATGCTGCTTGATGTACAGTCTCAATGAAACTATAACTAGGGATATTTAGACTATTCATAGTAACACGTATGTGCAGTTCTCACTCCACATAGCTCCCACTATGTCCTTGCACTTTACGCTATAAATTAGTCACAGACTTTGTTTCATCAATGCGTATATATATTGTTAAACATATATGATACCAGTAAGATACAATAAATAAAAAGCACTGATAAGTAACAAAGATGCTTTTGATTATTAATGATAATTCGAAACTGTTTGTACATTATAACTAATAAAGACATATCGCCCTAATTGCCTCTAGGGCATACATCATGTCTAACAACCAAGACATGGATATAGTTATTTCTGAGAGTTTGTCTTATAATCTCCAATGTATTAACCAAATACATTCATGTGTTTATTCAAGGTACCACCTTCAGCTCATGAGATTGATTGCTTGGATCTAATCTATGGAGTCTACGCATGCTAGTCTATTCACTTCATTGAAGTCCAGTCTCAATGAAACTATGACTAGGGATATTTAGACTATTCATAGTAACAAGTATGTGCAGTTCTCACACCACATAGCTCCCAATATGTCCTTGCACTTTTACGCTATGAAGTAGTAACGAACTTTGTCTTATCAATGCGCATATATATAATACCACATATATATGATACCAACGAGATTTTTAAATTAAATAAACACTGATAAACAACAAAGGTGCCTTTATTATTAATAATAATAGTAATATGAAACTATTTGTACATTATAACTAATTAAGATATATCGCCCTAATTGTCTCTAGGGCATACATCATGTCTAACAATCTCCCACTTGCACTAAAGCTAATTGCCCATGTGCTTAATGCCATACTCGTTAACATGCTGGTCATACTTAACTTGAGTCAATGGATTTGTTAGCCCATCTGTTGGATTATGATCTGTTGGGATGTATTCTAAGCTTATATCTTTTCTAGCTACTATGTCCTGAATGAGATGGTATTTTCAGAGTACATATCCGTTATGGTTCCTTTGCCTAAGCAATAGCCCCATTGTTAACGTAATAGACTACTGTTGGATTTACAATGCTTGATACCAAACCGAGATCACCAATAAATCCCTTAAGCTAAACTACTTTCTTAGCTACTTCCAAAGCAGCTATATACTCAGATTTAGTGGTTGAATCGGTACTCATATCCTATTTGAACTTTTCCAAACAACTACTCCTCCATTAAACATAAACACATATCTTGACTAGGACTTGTAATTGTCTTTGTTAGACTGAAAAATCACGTCAGTGTATCCCTTCACAGAGAAATAACCTTCTCCATATACCAAAAACGTATCCTTAATCCTACTTAAGTTCTTAAGGATACTTTAAAAGTCCATCCTGTTCTTCTCACCTGGATCAAATTGAAATTGACTCATGACGCTCAATGCATGTGAGATGTCAGGCCGAGTACATGCCATAGACTACATGATGGATCCTATCACTGAGGCATAGGGTATTCCATTCATGCGCAGTCTCTCCTCTTGTGTTCTCAGACACTCAAATTCAGAAAGGTTAATCCCATGAGACATTGGGAGATAACCCTTTCTTGACTACTCAAGGTTAAATCTAGTTAAAACTTGTCTATGTATGTACTTTGTGAAAGACCTAGCAACCTTCTAGATCAATCTCGGTAGATCTTTATACCAAGTATAAAAGCTACTCTCCAAGGTCTTTCATGGAAAACTTCTTTGACAACCATAACTTTACTATCTAAAGAAAAGGAACATCATTTCCTATCAGTAATATGTCATTGATATATAATACAAGGAAAATGATCGCACTCCCACTATATACACATGGCTCATTAGCATTTGACACAAAACAATTTTCTCAAATTATCTTATCAAACCTAAGATTCCAACTCCTTGATGCTTGCTTCAATCCATAAATAGACGCCTGCAACATGCATTTCTTTGAGCCATCCTTGGATGTAAAACACTCAAGTTGTGCCATATACACATCCCTATCCAGATTCTCGTTAAGGAATGTTGTTTTCAAATCCATCTACCAAATCTCATAATCGTAATGAGCGGTGATGGAAAGGAGTATACTGATAGACTTTAGCATGGCCACCGGTGAAAAGGTTTCATCATAGTCAATATCATTTTTTATTGTAACCCTTTACAACCAGTGTTGCTTTATAGGTAATTATGTTACCGTCAATGCTAGTTTTCTTCTTGAAAACCCATTTACATCATATGGGCTTAATCCCACTTAGAGAATTTATCAAGTTCTAAACTTGATTTTTGTATGGAGTCCATCTCTAACCTCACGGTTACAAACCATTTACCAGACTTTAAGCCTTCCATTTCCTCCTTGTAAGTCTTAGGCTCATCATCTTCCATTAGGAAGAGATGTTTATCATCAATGATGAGAAACCCGTATCGCTTGGGAGCGATTCGAGCCCGACCTGACCTATGCAATGTCGGTATATAATAGGTTATTCCATGCTTACACTTTATTGTGCAACAGGCTTGGGAACAATCAGTTGATTGTCTGTTTGATCTTCTTGAGTGCCTAACTCAAGATTGTTCCCACTAGCTTTCGCAAGTATATGCTCCTTCTTGAGGAATTGAGCATTTCTGGAAATGAGGATTTTTTGTTCCTTGGAATCATAAAAGGTATACCCTATAGTCTCCTAAGGGTATCTTACAAACAAACACCTATCATACTTAGCACCCAGCTTATCTGAACTTCTCCTCTTTACGTAAGCAAGACATCCCCAAACTCTTCAGGTGAGAAAGAGTTGGTTTCTTATCATACCACAATTCATATAGTGTTTGATCAACTGATTTAGAGGGCACTCTATTTAGAATATAAACTACGCCTCTCAAGTGCATAACCCCAAAAGGATCCGTTGAGTTCTTCTTGGCTCATCATGGGCCAAACCATATTAAGTACTGTTTGATTTCTCCTTTCTTACACTCCATTGTGTTGGGGTGTATAAGGAGGTGTCCACTAGGATAAAATACCAGAATCCCGTAGAAAATCCTGAAACTTTTGGCTTAAGAATTCACTTCCTTGATCAGATTAAATGGTCTTGATACATTTCCCAAGTTATTTCTCTATTTCAGTTCTGAACTCTTTGAATTTCATAAAACTTTCAAATTTGTGCCTCATAAGGTACAGATAACCATATTGTGAGTAATCATCGATAAAGGTTATGAAGTAAATGAAACCCTTGTATGTCTTAACACTTATTGGACCACATACATCGGAATGTATTTTTTCCAAGGTACTAGTGGCACGCTAACCCTTTCCTTTGAAAGATTTCTTAGTCATCTTCCCCTTTAAACAAGGTTCGCAAGCCTCGTAGGATTTCCATTCTATTGGGCCCAAGTCACCACATTTATGTAATTTAGTTAAGCGAGTCTCATTTATATTGCCCAGATGACAATGCCCTAAGTATGAGGATTTCTTAACAATTTTCATATTTAGAATTTCAATTTTAGTATCTAGAACATTAATCCCATCAACAGATATTCCACATGCATAAAGAACATTATTACGTTGAATTTGACAATTATTGTTAGAAAATAAAATCTCAAATCCCTTTGTTGCTAAACACGCAAAAAAAATAATATTCTTAGTGACAGCAGGAATATAATAGCAATTGTTCAAAACTAAAACTAGGCCACTAGGAAAATGAAGGCTATATGTCCCTAAAGCTGTTGTAGCTATCCACGTTCCATTTCCCTCTTTACAAGCCTTCTACTATTCCGCAACCCCTACACAGAAGTACAGATATTAGTACCACAACTAGTATCCAATACCCATGTAGACTCATAGGAAATTGTAGAGAAACTCTCTATCATGAACTTACCTGAGTAGATGCCTCACTTGGCTTCTTCTCCACTTGTTCAGAAATCTGAACCTTGCAATCCTTCTTCCAGTGGCTGCCCTTGCTACATCGAAAGTAGACATTTGCAATTTCTTTCTTACTTTTCTTCCACTTAATGATTTTCCTCTTGACACTCAGACCCTTTCAAAAATGGCACCCACCCTTGGAAGGTTTGGTTTTCTCAACCTGAAGTAAAGCCTTTGGATCCTTTCGAATCTTAGGCTCTACTATTTTCAGCATGTTGACCAACTCGGGCAGTGTGGCATCGATCTTGTTCATGTAATAATTAGTTACAAATTATCAGTTAATGTGGCAAGAATCAGAACCACACATAATCCACTATCCATCGCAAAACCCAGTCGAGTCAGCTTCTCTATATAACCTAATAGTTTAAGAGCATGTGATGGTGCTGAAATGCCAGCCTACATCTTCATTCCGAATAAGAGTTTTGATCTATCAAATCTCTTAGACCTGGCCTGCTTTGAAAAGATCTCATGAAGATGGAGAATCATGGTTTCAAGGTCCATGCACTCATGTTGTTTCTGAAGCTCACATTTCATGGTTACCAGCATTACACATGCTATTTTTTAATGATCCTTTTTGAGTTTCTCCCATGCCTCATGTTCATTGGCATCAGTTTCATCATAAAGTTCATCAGGGAGGGGCTCATCCAGAATATAAGCTATCCTTTTGGATCTAAGGATTATCCTCACCTCCCTGAACCAAAAAGTAAAGTTTGAGCCATCTAGTTTGTTATCAAAAACTGAGCGAAGATTTATGTTCGGATTCATTGTTAAACCTAGATATAAGATAGAATATGTTTAGACATTAGTATATGTACATGCATTTAATATAAGGTCTTTAATTAAATACATAATTCCTACTATTTTCTCGACATTCAAAAAGCCCTTTCTATTTAAATTCGGGAAATTTGGTCCAACCAATTTTCCTTAGTAGGTGGCATCCATAGCTACTCATCATGACCCCCGTTATAGCAGGTCAAGCCATAACAAGACAACAATGGTTAAAACCTGTCCATTTGCATCCCATGCAATTGCTAATACATTTGAGTTCTCTTTCTCAAGACGTGCGTACCCAATTATACGACTCTTTAAATGTGTCTCCAATTTGGAATCAGCTCCAATGATATGGACAATGGACCCATTTCGTTTAAGGCATTAACCCCATCTAGTTTCATGACCAAACACATGTTAAGGGAAAGCATGTTGTACACGTTCTTACCACTATTAATAAGGTTCCTATCATGACTTATTACTAGAAGACTATCTACCACCTTAGTATTGTTGTAGGGATTTTATTGGTGCCACTAGTCTCTCCCTAGTCTAGGTCTTACATGATGGATATGATTATGATAATAATAATAATAATTCAGAGCTATTTGGAATTATCAACTCTAGGGGAACATGCTCAGGACTGGTACATCATAATCATTCTATTATGCCAAGACTCCACATAACATGCAAAATAAATAAGGTTCATGTTTAAGTTCTTGCACCTATGTCTATAAGATTTAATTTAACAGTTAAACTACGTTAGTAAAACCATATGCGGAATCCAATTCCAATACTAGAAATCAACTAAGTCATAAAATTCCCTTGGGTACACTTGACATAATACCAATGGAGATTTCTAGGTAGGAGAGGCCCCCTTAAAGTGAATGAGCATCCAAGTCCAATTCTTTGCAAAATAAACATGGGCACTTCGATTCGTTGTACCACGGACAACTAGGATTTAAAGATTTTGTTCTTTAATTGAGTGAATTATGGGATGACCTCAATTAAAGTATTTACATATGTGGTAAAACATTGTTAATTTATATGATAATTACATAGACTAAGTTTGAGCAAAACCTTAATCTAGTTATCACATCATTTTCTATACTAGGTTTTGAATCATAAGTCATGCATAGCATACTTTATTCAATTCATAGAAAATACCAATTTCAACATATTATGATTAATAATGCATAGCATAAAGCAGGCTCTGATACCACTACTGATTAATTAAGATAGTAATTGAACATGCATAGTTGCAAGGTGGAATTTCAAAACTTAAAATTAACCTAAATGATCTCCTAACCATGTCATGAATGATATAATCTTAGTTGAAACGTTGGATAGATGCTAATAGGTTTATAAAACTAATAAAAGAAACCTAGCATCTAACTTAAGAACATTACCAATTGATGCATGTTTCTCTCTCCTTTGGATGCGGCGTTCCTTTAAAGCTATTCGGCAGAACTCTATTAGCACTAGCCTCCAAACTAAGATAGCCTCTAAGATTGATCCACACGGATCTTCACAAACCAAAACCTCCATTGAGGTAGAACTTTTTGGTAGACAGCATCTACTAGACAGTTCGAAGACCAACCCGAAAATATTAATTGAGAAGGCTCACTTCAAAATAGAAAAGCCTTCTAAAGAATTCTTCGTTACTTGGAGAAACTTGTAGAGGATATTGCAAAATCTCGCGAAGAAAAGTTGTCTACCTTAGAGAGAAAAGCTGAGCTGAAGTAATGAATAAAGGAGGATATGGTAGCTATATATAGGGAGAAGGAGAGTGTGAGCATGGGATTTTGTACCAGCTCGCGCGTTCAATGATGATGGCTTTTTGGGGATTTTATCCTCGAATCACATAATTTTCGAGTATCTTGATGCATCCGAATGGGAATCCTCCTCGTCTCTAAATTCAAAAGGACGTTTTCAATAAAATAATTTAATTTTATTCAAAAATTAATTAAAAAATATAAAATACAAAAAAATACTTAAAACATTACGGAAAACCAGATCAGGGGACCCCGCATCACTAAAGGTGGGCGAGGCAAACCTCGCCAAAAGGCTTCGGCGAGGCAAGCCTTGCCAAAGTCCTTGGCGAGGCTACCTCACCAAGCTTTGGCGAGGCATGAGCCTCGCCAAAGAGCTTGGCGAGGCTCATGCCTCTCCAAAGAGCTTGGCGAGGCTCATGCCTCACCAAAGAGCTTAGCAAGGCTCATGCCTAGCCAAAGTCATGGTGAGGGGCCTCGCCGGACTTTTCTTTTCTAGCGAGAGCCCTCGCCAAAAAAACTTACCTTTTTTGGATTTTTGGGATTTCTCCTATAAATACTTAGGTCTTTTTCGATAATTTGGATTTCAAAAAATTTAAGGAAAAAAGATAGCTTTCAGAACTGCTTCCAAGAATTAAGACGAATATTTTTGGACTTCCAACACAATTTTTTTTTCTTCTTTACCTAAACTAAAGGACGACGAGGATTATCAACAACCGATCGGATATCTTCGAAGTGGATTCATTTCGTAAGGTTAAGCCTCTAAGTTCCTAGAACTGTAATTTCCGTGCTTTCGGCGTTTATCTCCTTCTGATTTCATTTCTGAACCTAGGATTTTTATCATTGTTAATATTTTTATTTTATACAAGTGTTGTAATTCTTATTCATCTATTTTTCTTTATTAAAAGGAGATGTATGTTAGAACACCCCCACGAAAGGAATAAAACATATTCCCGGATAACAGCCCTCATCAATTTACCATGCAAGCAATTTCATTAATTAAAATGAGCAACCAACGTGTTAATTAAATGAATTGTTTTATTTAAATAACAAACACATTACCGCGATTGATTTTCATTTTTTTAGGCCACACAGGCCTTGCCAAAATCAAAATCGAACATACGTGATATCCCCTGTGCTAACCTTTATGGATGCAGGTAGATTAGGATTAGATGTATATTTAGGATTTTAATTTTCCTTCGGGTATCGCAATTTCAATTTTTTTTGGGAAATGTAATTAATAGGTTAGCGGGTGGTTGCATCCCCCGATTTTTGGAAGCCTTGTAATTTTTATTTTCCACGTTTATTTTCTGCATTTATTTACTTCTTTGTGGATGATTTATTATTCCGCCTTGTGGATGACTTATTATTTTGCAATACATGAATCATGCATATAAAGTCTAAAAATGACCTAAGTGCGAATATTCACAATTAAGAGAATACGATTTTCGGTAGATTAATAGAATGTGATCCAATAAGAAATAAGCAATTTATCCTGGACCCGAATCTCTGTGTCTTAGTGGGCCATCCCCCGGACGTTAAGCCTCACAGGACTCTAATTCCTAGAAAGAGCTAATCCAGGTGGCGACTCTACACTAAGAAATGGCGGATTCGGGTTTGAACTGATCTAAAATGTTTTCGCCCTTTCTCTTTCAACCCTTTTACCGGGTCCCCGACCCAGCGCACCTTTTTTTTCAAACACCCAAGTGGAATGCGCCTATGAAATCGCGCGCTCTCGGCCCACTGCTCCGTGTCACCTGCTTACAGTGGTGACTTCACTAGGGATTTTTTTTTTCTAAAACTTGTTTTTTCAAAGGTTTTAGATTTTGGATAAGTGCCGAAAATTATTGATCATATTATTCCGTTTTCTCTTAATTTTGACATATTCATAATAACGCATTGCAGTAGAAGGGATTAGCCCGTAAGTCTAAGGTACCCCTATTACCGTGAAGCTTTCTCTTATACTAATTTGCCTCCCTGAGAAAAGATAGTACTTGAGCACATGGAGCACTTGTTGCCATATCGCATGTACCTCCCTCGTTAGAACCTATTTGGGGAGAGGCTTGGAGTGTATTTCAGTGCAACAAGAACCTTCTACATTAGCAACCCATTTATAAACCCTCATATAAATAAAGTATAGGCATTTTCCCTAGGGTGTTACCCAAACACACGATCATGCATTACATTTTATTGTAGGTGCTCTCCTTAGTATCGTCGCAGTACTAAGATGAACCAAACTTAGGATAGAAACTAGCCAAAAACCCTATGCGTAGGAGTTGTATGGTTGGAAGAAAGATATTGTGTGCTATGTGTTTATCACTTTTCAATTCATCATGCATTGTACAAATGTACCATGCTAACCACGAATCTTAGTGCAGACATTTGAACGCACACACTCATAATATTAAACATGATGTGATGTCCTTCATGCTTAAGACTTAGTCGACACTTGAGATCGGGTCACCTTAGGATAACATGAAACCAACTAGAATCATGTAGCATCATTCAACCCAAGTTTTAGCACGATGTCCACATGATATCCGACTCTTAAGACAAACCTACCCAAATCCTTATACGATGTCCACTTGACATTGCGATTTATAACCCTGCCAGGGTGACTGTACACACCAAAAGCCTACACGAGGCAAACATGAACACAAAAGATATCCCAGTTGATGTCTTAACCCTACTTTTCACCCTAAATATTCATGCGCCACTATATACCTTTTGTGATGATGTCCACCGACATCCAAGACCTTGCCCCAATGGGGCAAAAGAACCAAAACATTCATCTATATGCTGTATATGGTAGTTATTTCCATACATTTTTTATCACTTTTCGTTAGGGTATGTCACACTGGTCACCCGAACACTAAGAGAACTAAATTTAGTTCTCGAACCTTTGACTTATCACCACAAAGGTAGTTAGGTCACTTCATTTCATATTGTACCTAGGATAGAATACAAATCTCAAAACCAATGGACCTTCATTTACCGCATGGACTAACGATTCTGCTCTTTTTGTGAGTGATTTCTATCTCGCATCATGGCACGCTAACCTTTTTTCCGCAGCCATAACATTAAACATTTCATGCATCAATCATGCATCATGATTTAACATGCATTCCCTAACAATCTCCGTGTGTATTTAAGCTAGGAAAAAGCCAGTTTACCAGAAGGCTTGGAACAGGGCTTCTCGCTTGTTAATCCACATTTCCCCAACCACGGCTCACCAAGAAGGAGTTCCATACACCGACTCTAGCTCGTATTCAGAATAAAACACTCCGCATATCTTCCGTAACATGGCTCAAGAAGAGAATGTGACCAATGATCAGGCTCTCGGGGAAGGTCAGAACCCACAAGTCAACCAATAATCAGTGAGCACCGAGATTGCTACCGCAATGAATGCCTTCGCCAATAGTAACCAGTTTCTATCAATCCTCAACCGTCACACTAGAACTGGGTGGCCCGATAAGAGGCCAAATGATGTAGTGCCAAATGTCAAGGGCACAATCCTATCGGAGGGACCGTTGTCTTCCGCTGCTGTATTTCTAAGTTCTGCAACAGTTACCCCTAACTTCTACTAGTTCAGCTCTGGGCAGGGTCAGTTGCGGATAGTGTACGAGCTACATGTGGGTGGCCAGTTCTTCGCGGGGTAGCCGGGACATACTTCATTTGCCCCAAGGGTGGCAAGACCTTTAGAAATCAAGCTCTCTTCTAATTACATTCCCTTTATTCAAGGGTGGCTCAACCCACAATGCCAGCTGGGGTGGACCTTCTAAAACATTTCAGGGTCAAGGGTAGTACTACCCGAGCTCGTAGTATGGGGGCTTCTCAGAGACCCCGAATAGTATACTCCAACAACCTGGAATGGCTGAACTCTAGAGACAGTTCTTCGCCACTCATGTACAGGGGCTGAGGGGTGCGATCCCAGTGCAGCCCACAGTTCGGGATGAGGATACTTTGCCACTAACCTTTACTATGCCCTAGTTTGAAAAGTACATGGGTAATATGGATCCGCACGTGCATATCACACATTATCAGAATGTGATGAGGGTTTTAAGGATCAGTGACCGTATGATGGCTAAATTATTCATCATCAAGTTGGGAAGCCCCGCTAATGAATGGTACAGTCATTTGCCGATAGACGTAGCCTATGACTAGGGATGTCTATCCTAGGCAATGGTGGATCACAATGAGTTCAATACTCTAATAATCACTACGATGTAGAATCTGGAGGCGGTGAAGCAAAAACCAAGGGAGAGCTTCAAGCCTTATTTTGAGAGGTGGATGGCTACATAAGTGCGTTTACAGTCTTGCCTATCTTTACAGAAGATGATCATAAAGCTCTTAGATGGTGCACTTCCATCTTACCGGAAGAGGCTGGGATTTGAGACTTTCCATAGTTATCAAGAAGTTTTCGTGCGGGCTGAGAAGATAGAACGCTATGATGCCATGGAGACGGAAATGGGGTAACAGGTTGCTAAGCCCTATTACAGGAAGAATGATTCCAACCTGGTGTAGGTGAAGGCGAAGCAACTGGTAATACAATTGGTGAAGGAAGAAAAGGTAGCCGCTGTTAGGTTGCCAAAGGAAGAATATCATGGCATCTCGCCATATGCTACTAATTTGGGATTCTTATTCACCAAGCTGCGTGAACTTAATCAATTGGAGAGCTTGAAGAAGCATGTCCCTCCTAGGTCGAAAGAGAAGAATAATTACTACCATTATTATGTGGCTGTGGGACACCGTACAAATAACTGCAAGGAGCTGTTGAAAGCTATTCAGAAGTTAGTGGCTGATAAGGTCATCCATGAGCCTGCACCCAAGCCCAGCAAGAAGAACAACCCTTTGCCGAATTTTGAGGCGAGGGTAGGAATGATTAACTCAGGATTAGAAGAGAGGAAGGTCCTGAGCTACCTTTCTGAAGGGCTTGGAAAATTTTTCATGATGGTTAGGTCGAGAAGCGATCCTAATCGGATTTTGAATATGCTGGAGGAAGAGTCTAACCACCGAGGGTGTGGGGGTAAGATTAAAGCTATTGAGATCAACCTTACTAGGATGTTGGTATTTACCAGCCAGAAACCTATGTTGCATCGTGTAGGGAGGAAAACGTCAGGAGAAGTACTGCCCGGTAAAGGAGAGGAGTATGTGATGGCGATTGAGTCAGGGATGGACTCAAATGACGTGATGGAGATGTTGAATCTGAGTCAAGCAATCGAGTAATTAGAAAACAAGAAGAAGTCCCAAGGGTTAGTTTTAGCTTAGCCTATATGTCAATTTTTAATGGGAATGACTCATCATCTTCCCACTTGTCCAAGTTTTATATCCTGTGTCGAGCACAGGGCCTCTCTCAAAATATGATAGCTACACTGTTTCCATGCTCACTAGCAGGAGTAGCAAGTCAGTGGTATGAAATGCAAATCGATGAAGTTCGCATTTTTAGAACCTCCGAAACAAACCAGGCAAGATCTGCTCGCTTGTGTACAGAGGGAAGGAGAATCGTTCACCGACTATGTAAAGCGGTTGATGTTTATCTATCTAGTGCTGGCTCCAAGACCATCTGAGCCTTCTGCAGTACAATTGATAATAGGTGGATCCTAGGATTGGTATCGCTATCATTTGTCAAGGCTGGCAGTCCTAGATTTTGATGAGTTATCTTTTCACGCTCATTATCTCGACAGGGAGATAATGACCAGACATCGTAATATCGACGTAGTAGGATCAAGGATACCCGCTGATTCTATGCTAGCGATACTATCTCGGCCTAACCCGATGGTGAATGCTGTGGCTGATGAGGATGAAGGTATAAAAGATTATCCTTTGGCAGAAGAGTTCTCAGCAGAGGGAGGTGAACTACGGAGGGACACAATGAAGGTGGAATCCAGGAAAGCACCAACAAGGGTGCCCATTGATCTTGATGCATATGTCCCTAAGTTGAGAAGGAAAAGGAAACCTAAAGAAGGAACCTCGGTTGAAGGAGACCATTTTTGGTGGGAAGAAGCACGTAAGCTTGGATTCTTACAAGTTGAAGGGGTGAAGTGGCCAAGCGGAGGATGGATACGACCAGTACCCTTGGGTCAATTCTAGGGAAACAAGAGTGATGGAGAATGGAGTACTAAGGGTTACTCGAAGTGGTAAAGTTTTCAGAAGGGATGAGACTGTACAGCTCAATGATTCTAGGCTGGAGGAAATAGTGAGGGAACAGCCCGAGCCACCTCTCCCCCCAAAGGTGGATGAAGACATGCTAGATATAGACCCTTTGATAAATCAGTTGAAGGGAACTCAGGCTAAATATAGTATCTGGAGGTTCCTTGAGATGTCGTAAAAGCATAGGATGGGTTTAGTCAAGAGGTTGATGGAAATACCTGCCATGCCTACAACCTTAGTAATCAAGATATGTGCAGCCATTGGGGAAGGAATTGTCCACCCTTAGATGTCATCCATAACTTTTGATCAATCGGAGCTGCAACATGGTAAGCATCTACGAGGTGGAAGGCTCTAAGGCATACCTGGGAGAGCCGGAACCGATGATCCTAAATGGGGAGGAAGTTAAAGGACTCGAAATATTCAATGATGTGTTTGACTTCACAACCGGCCAGCTGACTGAGTCCCCTGTTGATGCTGAAGTGGAAGAGAAACCGACCCTGGCAATAACCCCGACTGAGGAATATGAAAAAGGCAGAATACTAGAAGATGCAATGGCAGCTTTCACTAAGGCTGTTAATGAGCTGATGAAGAAAGGTGATGCACGAGACCAAGATTTACCAGGCACTATCAAGCTCCTCACCGAAAAGCTAATGCGGACCACTCTAGAGGTAGAACTTACCACTAACGCACCTGCTGCTGCAACAATTGAAGCCCCTCCGCCTATGAAGGAGGAAATTGATAAAGTAATAATGAATATTTCTGATGTCTTTGACAATTTTGCCTACGAGGCTCATTCAATGAAGTATGATAATTTTTCTTACTTGTTTGATGTTCTTCCTGACAGCACCATGCATTCATATGATCATACACATAACGTCTTTAACATTCATGACACATCATTAAACGAAATTAACTTGGGTACAAATGAGTCACCAAAAATGGTGAAAATTTCCAATGATTTGACTCCTGAAGAAAAAAGAGAGATCACGAATGTACTTAAACATCATGTGGCAATGTTTGCTTGGTCATATGAGGACATGCCTGGAGTGGATAGACAGATTGCGGAACACCGTATCCCAACCAACCCTCGGATCAAGCCGGTAAAATAAAAATTGCGTCGCTTAAGGTCTGAATGGGTAGAAAAGGTCAAGGATGAACTGGCAAAGTAGATTGAAGCTAAATTCTTAGAAGTGGTTGAATACCCAACGTGGGTAGCCAACATTGTCCTAGTAGCAAAGAAAGATGGCAAGGTCAGAGTATGTGTGGACTTCAGGGATTTGAACAAGGCCTCCCCAAAGGATGATTTCCCCCTACCCCACATCGATGTACTAGTTGACAGCGCAGCAAGGGCAGCCATGTATTCCTTCATGGATGGCTTCTAAGGCTATAACCAGATTCTAATGGCTATAACTGATAAGACAACATTCATCACTGAATGGGGCATATACTGCTACAACGTAAAAAACATTGTTGCAACATATCAGCGGGTAGTCATAACCCTCTTGCATGATATGATCCATAAGGAGGTGGAAGTTTACGTTGATGACATGCTTGTGAAGTCCAACACCAGAGAAGAGCATCCAGCTATCCTAGACAAGTTTCTCACCAGAATTGAAAAGTATAATCTACGCCTGAACCCAAAAAAGTGTGTATTTGGGGTCACATCAGGGAAGCTCCTGTAGCATATAATCAGCTAAAAAGGAATTGAGATGGATCCTGATAAAAGCAAAGCCATTAGGGATATGCCCGCGCCGAAAACTGAGAAAGAAGTCCGGTCTTTCCTAGGGTCTCTACAGTATGTAAGCAGATTTATCGCCAGACTCACTACCATCTGCGAGCCAATCTTCAAATTACTACGAAAGGACCAACCAACAGTTTGGAATGACCAGTGCCAGGTAGCCTTTGACAAAATCAAACAATACTTGTTAAGCCCACCCATCCTCCATCCACTAGAACCTGGAAATCCCTTGATCCTATACCTAGCAATTGAGGAGTCATCGGTTGGAGCCATGCTGGTGCAAGAACACGAAGACAAAAGCGAACATGCAGTGTACTACTTGAGCAAGAAATTACTCAAGTATGAGTCACGTTACACCTTGGTGGAGAAAATCTGCACAACGATGGTTTGGTTGACAAAGAAACTACGACATTACTTCCAATCTTATCATATAAAAGCCGTTGCAAAGATAGACCCGATGAAGTACTTGTGCTAGTCACCAACACTAGCTGGAAAACTCTCACGATGGTTATTGCTACTATCCAAATTCGACATTGAATATGTGACAAAAAAAGTCATTAAGGGATAAGTAGTCGCTGAATTTTTGGCAAATCAACCCTTGGACTCAGATTACTTTGAAAATCTAGAATTTCTAGATGAGCAACTAGCATTGATAGAGGATGCCGGTGCAGAGTAGAAAATGTTCTTCAACGGTGCAATGAACAGAAATGGAGCCGGCCTGGGTGTTGTATTGATAACACTACAAAATGAAGTTATACCCCTTTCCAAACGATTGGAATTCCTAGTAACAAACAACGGGGTAGAATATGAGGCTTGCCTGTTTGGGTTAGAGGCACTTCGAAAGGCATGGGCAAGAGAAGTATTGGTGGTGGGAGACTCAACTCTGGTTATTAAACAAGTCACTGGCAACTGGGAAATAAGAGAAGAATCACTCCATCCTTACACGAAAGCAGTATGGAAAATCTCTTAAAAATTTTCCAAATGCATCTTCAAACACATGCCCAGGGATGAAAACCAAATGGCAGATGCACTCGCTACACTAGCATCAATGTGGGAAAGCCCTAAAACTCAGTCAATCAAGCCTGTTGTACTGTAAATGACCAAAGAACCCTTCTACTGTCGCCTAGTGGAAATGGAGGATTAACAAGCTATCGGGAATTGGTCCTTCGACATCGTCAAATTTTTACAAACTGGGGAATACCCAGAAGGCGCAATAGACTCTGAAAGAACCTCATTACGGCTGTTAGCGACTCAGTTCCATCTAGTAGAAGGGGACCTATTCAAACAAACATCAAAAGGAATGCTGTTGAGATGTCTCACAGAACAGGAGGCACTGTTGGTAATGAGACAAATGTACGCGGGAGATTGCGATCCATACATGAATGGGATAGCACTGGCTAAGAAAATACAATGCCAATGATATAATTGGATAACAATGGTCACAGACTGCATATCGGAAGTACGAAAGTGCCATGAGTGCCAGATTTACAGTGACATCATTCATCTACCCCCGTTCGAACTCCATAGCTTATCTACTCCTTGGCCATTCTCAACATGGGGCATCGACATTATTGGCAATATTCGGCCAAACTCAATTAATGTACATCAATTCATTATAGTAGCAGTCGACTACTTTTCAAAATGGGTGGAAGTCGAATTTTACACCAACATCACCGCTAAGAAGATGGCCAAGTTTATAGAAAAGCATATAATTGCCCGATATGGCATCCCACATCACATCGTCTTGGATAATGTTCAATTCCAAGGAGCCACATCAGACCTAATGAGGAAATACAGGATCAAGCACCATCGCTCATCACCATACAGGCCATAAGCTAATGGGGCATTAGAGGCAGCCAACAAAGCGATTAAGAAAATCTTGAGTAAGATGGTTGTTACCTACAGGGACTGGGCTGATAAGTTGCCATTCACAGTATGGGGATACAGGATGAGAGTCAAAACTCCAACCAATCAAACCCTTTTCTCGTTAGTGTATGGGATGGAAGCAGTTTTACCCGTGGAAATGGAAGTGAAATCGCTTCGAGTAGCACCAGAGGCGAGGTTAGAGGAGTTAGAATGGGCAAAGGCTAGGTTTGAACAATTGAACATGATTGACGAATAGCGGCTAAAAGCACTGGATCATTTGCAGATGTACCAACAATGCATGGCTAGGGTATACAATAGTCGAGTTAGAGCCAGAAGCCAACCGTTAAAGGCAGGATACTTGGTTCTAAAACAAATGAAACCCTTAAATGTGGACTAATGGGGAAAGTTTTGCCCAAACTGGGAAGGTCCTTATGTCATTAAGAAAATCTTGAGCAAAGGAACTGCCAAGATCATGGACATGGATGGAAATGAGTTCGTCAATCCAATCAATCAAGATAAGCTCAAGAGCTACCACGTGTAAAAATAAAAGAAATAAATTTACAAAAGCGGTACACCAAAAAAGAGAGAGAAACCAGTCAACCAGATGGTACTTGGCTATTTGGGCAACAATTAGGACCATTCTTGTATAAAGGCCAGAAATGTCTGCTGAGTTGAAAACCTGTGAAGGGCTGCTCAGGCAAAAATTAGGACACGGTGAGCAATAGAGGGACCGCAAGTTAGAAAACCTACTCTAGGCTAACTGGTGGCAGGACTCAAATCATTGGAAAACTTGTACTCTTTTTAAAGTCGTTCAATGAAATGTGTTATGCAAAGATTTATGTTTATGTTTATATGAATAGTGCGCATACAGAATATCGCAAGTAAATAGAATTCGACAAAATTTCATAATCCAAGAATAAGCCAAAAACACAAGTCAGAAAATAAATGGCAAAAACAAATATGATCTAAGGGTGCCAATCATTCCACCGTGCACGCTTCCTCGAAGTATGAGGAAGGGGGTCCAAACCATCTTCATCTCCCTCCCACTCACAAGATACCATAAAGTGCTGATTAGTATCAAGGAGAACCTTGATCTCACCAAGCCATCAGCAGTAGAATTCATCAGTATCTGTGACCTCCAGGGTAGTGTAATCCAATATAACAACTCGAGCGCATGCCCAAAACCTCTGTATAGCATCAGGTGTGTCAAGACTGAAGTCGTGGAAACGGGTTGAACATAGAAACCTAGGAACCAATTGTTGACGCCCATACTGCCTGCATAGAAAGAAGGGGAATAAGACGTGACGCCAAACAACCCCATCAGCAAAACACCAGAATCATATACGTGAGTTACCACAAATGGAATCTCTAACCAAGGGCTGAGCCAACGAATCTCAAAAGCTCGGTAGGAGCCCAGAATCTCGACCCAAGTGCCTTCGCTCAACGAATGATGGTCCTTTCTAGTGAAGCCTCTAGGACCATAATGTGAAGTAAGGTATCGAGCCTTCCCTAAGCGTGGATCAGCAGTCAAGCGAAGCTTCTCCAATAGCCACCTACGTTAATCCATTTGTTTAAACAAATAACAAAAATCACGAAAGAAAGAGATAAGGAAAGAAAATTACCTCTAGTAAAGCAAAATGGTCTCCTGCTAAATCCAGATTCACCGAAGTAGTGTCTAAATGGACCAGACTCTCAACCAAGGCTAAAGCTACAGGAGAAAGGCCTGTGGAGAGTGGGTCAATGACTGACAGTAAGCAAAAAGGCACAATCGCTCCAACCCCACAAATAAACTCCACCAGAAGAAGTAGAGTCACCATAGAAGGCCAAGCTAGATGACTGCTGGGTGTATTCTCACACCAGCTAAGGATAGCTTCAACCTGGAAGCCACCAACATCAGGGGGAGCTGACAAAAAGCGCCCGCTAGATTCCAGGTTCCATAAACCCTTCAACTTATCTTCACCTCCAAATTGGAAAGAAGGAAAGGTTAAGGATAGTCTCGCGAGGGATATAGGTGTCAACTCCTTCGGAAAAGGGAGCCCCAGGATAGCATGAAACTCCTCAACCAAGGGGCAAAGCTCGAAGTCGGCAAAATGAAAAACATAAGTGGTAAGATCCTAGAACTTCAAAGCAGCACGAATGAAAGCCATATTCACAAGCCTGGAAGTAAGGTATTGAAGACCCCGCAGACCAAAGCGCTCAATCCTTCACCAATCGGATCCCCGAACGGTGCAGAGAAAAACCCTAAGGCACTCGTTATAGGTCGACATCAGAAAGGAAGAGAGCTAAAGAAAATCCCTCAAGATTGGTGTTGCCTACACACATTAACCGCATATATTATCATTAACATTCATTCATACATATATGAAAAACATCCACAAACAAGCAAGCATATTCATGAAATAAAACACCACATGTGAGGACCCGGCACTATGAAAAGCCGAAATCCCCTTTTCTTTCATAAATCAGAAGTCTTTCTTTTTTAAGATTCTACAAATCGAAGCTATCTAAAAAGTCCGGTTCGAAAAGAGGAATCTAAAACTACAGCTAAAAGGAACTCCTAAGCATGCACCGCCTATGCATTATCTCCACCCACCGGATCTCGGGGCAACATGGTAGCTATCTCAAAATCCTCAGCACCTAATCCCCCGGGAGCACCACCC